>WYDI02022781.1:0-38897 GCA_009867235.2 Psittacus erithacus
TTGATGCAGCCCAGGATACGGTTGGCTTTCTGGGCTGCGAGCGCACACTGAAGCCGGCTCATGTTCATTTTCTCATTAACCAACACCCCCAAGTCCTTCTCCACAGGGCTGCTCTGAATCTCTTCTCTGCCCAACCTGTAGATGTGCCTGAGATTGCTCTGACCTAGGTGTAGGACCTTGCACTTGGCATGGTTAAACTTCATAAGGGTGGCATCAGAAAGGTCCATTAGACCAGGTTTTGTTCTTTTTCACTCAGTCCAAAGATGCAGCAGAAGACAGGGAGTTTCTTGCTGTGTGTTTAGCAGGAGCTGCAAACACGCCTGAGGCCAGAACCATTAATCTGATGGCAGAAGACATGGAGCATCATATATTTTGAGCTAGTTACATTATGAATAGTGGTACTTTTGAGCAAATTGGAGTAGAAACACATGTGAAAGTTTTCCTTGCACTTTTAATCTGGTGTTCACTATTAGGCATTATTCTTTCTTTCAACAGAGGACAATTATGGGATGGATGGGAAGGCTAACCTGCCCAGTTTCACTGGCAACATCAACTGGCAAGGACTGGAAGACTTGTACAGTGTGAATGAAAGTGTATATGAATACAGATACAACTATAGACTTAGTCTTGCTGACTGGACTAATTACTTGAAGGATGTAGATAGAATGTTTGCACTGCTGAACAGTTACCAGCAAAATAAAACAGACAGGGCTAACACTGCTCGAACCAATGGGGATGGGGATGAATCATCCACTCCATCTACCTTGGTGGAAATGACTTCTGCTGAGGAATCGAGTGGCCTGCCTGCAGAAGAGTTGCAGCTTATTGTGCCAACAGACTTTGCAGCCTTCGCTTTGAGCACGGTGGATTTAAGTCAGGAGAGGAAACTTGAATTAAACAATGATATTCCTGAGAAAAGTCGTTTGAATGATGCACACTGGAGAAATAATCATCAAGCTGAAAAATGGATGGAGGATAAAGAATCAGACCATTTTGATATGGATTTCAGTGGAAATGGTTTGGTAGAGTTGGAGTCCCGGCATGGCTTCATTCTACAGCCCATCAACATTCCTCAAAAACACACTCATCAGGACAGTGATGCTGTGGAAGATATATTTGAAGATCAAGTATATCTCCCCATAAGGTCTGATGAACCCCTCGTTCATCAGGCTGTAAATGTATCCATTAGGGATTCATCTATTGGTACCCAGAAAACAAGAACTTCCTTAAAAAAAACAGAACAGAGTTTTGCAGGGGAAACTTCACAAATCCTAAATGTAGAAGGCAGTGCCTCAGCTCCACTCTCCTTGGATTAGATCAAGTTGCAAACCATTACATAAGTTCTCCCTTTTCTTATTAGCAAACTAGTAATGATGACAACTGACATTCCAGGTTTATTGTAGATACGTTTTGCAGCTAAATTGAGCCTAGTTCAGTATTTGTGTGTGCATTTATTTTTATTCAACACACACATACTCACAGTAATTCTCCCCACTGGGAAGCAAGATTTCCAGTATTTATTAAAAGAAACAGTGTTAATGTTCAAAGGCAATAGCATATTCTCCAAAAGCTAAAAGTTACTTCTGCGAAGAGGATGTTCAAGCTACTTTATTTCCAAATGATCCCACCATGAGTGAGTGTTTCAGTCCACCCAATCTCTCTACATAATGTCCTTTTCATAAATTATTTTAACCACTGGAAATTTCTAATGTCATGCTCTTAAGTGAAATGCACTTTTAAAATCTGTATGCCATACCATTTATGAATCTAATACCTTACGTGTTGTTAGTTTGCTCATTGTTTCATGTAATTGGGAAACCAATGAATAGGTCAACAAGAAGAAGGTAAACAGCATGGATTGAAGAAAAAGATGCTTTGAATATTATTTTAGCAAAAATATTGCATGTTTTTGTTACTTTAATTAAATTTACTCTCAGAAAGGTATGGCTAATGATTGTTTAACTGTAGAAGGATTTCTTTAAATTGGATTGTTTCCCTATATGTTGATATTGTCAGTATTAAAAATCTGTGAGGTTTTTTGACTTCTTTTTTTCTGATACTGGTAAAAAGGTTTACATCAATACATACTTGCTTTTGTCACCACATTTGATTTTTATTATCCTGAACAATGTCTTGAAAGCATTATTGTCATTTTTGAGGCTTAAACTCTTTTTCTTTTCAACAGGTATTAAAGGGAATGATAAAATCATGTTAGATTTACATTATTTTAGATAAAAAAGGCACATGAGAAAATAGGTTAGATAATTTTTGTTGTTGTATTCTAAATTTTTCTGGAACTTTACCAAACATTAAATTTTATAAAGTATAATACAAAAATGACTGAAAATCTGTATTACTCAAAACTTAGTCTCTTCTCTTGCTTCTTTATGACTTTCTAAATAATTAGCACAACAACAACAAAAGAGAATTACTTCAAACAGATGTAATTGCATAGTGACAAATTCATGGGTTTGTTTCCTATCTGTTACATGTTGTTTAGTGTAGTGAGTATTTTTCGGCTGTTGCAAGCACTCCAGATTAAACTTACATTCATCGCATTGTGTTTTAAGTTGAAACTTTTTAAAAAAGAGAATCTTTTAGTAGGATTTTAATAAACAGTCTTTTTAATGGACTATGTAAATATGTTAAAATTACTAGCTCTTTGATGTATGTGTCACGGGCTGATTGATAGAAAAACGTATTTATGGTCATGAATGATGCTATTTGTACATAGGTTTTAAGTTACTAGGATACAGACTGTGTTTTTAAATCTTGTATAATATTTCTGTGATACTTTTATAGTACAATTCTGGCTTCGGGAAAGTCTAGAAGCAATATTTCTTGAAATAAAAAGTGTTTTACTTTACCTGCTTCAGAGCAGTCCAGGTGATCCAGTTTTCCTCCCAACTGAGATTTGTTTTAAAAATATGTTGAGTTTCGGTTTTAAGAATCCATCCACATTTAAAGCAATGGGCAACAAAAGAACACACTATATTCTGTTACTTATAAATTATTCCTGAGGATGTGAATAATACATACTTTTTGTGTAAGACATGCTGTGATTTTTTTTTTAATCCCCAGTTCCCGCAGTTGTTTCTTCCTTGAAGTCAATGCGCTGAGCTGCACAAACTGCAGTTCCCAGAAGTAAAGTTACCCTGTGCCACCTTTCCCTCCTCCCTACAGTGCTCTCCCTGTGACAGCAAAGCACAGCAGACCAGACTCACAGGATTTAACAAGGGTGGGCCACAGACCTCTAGTCAGGAGGAGTACCTCTTTGTGCAAGAGTCATAACAAAAGGGAACTTAAGTTTCAAGGTAAACTGTCTTTTACTTGCACTCTGTATTTGCTCCGTGGCCTGTGAGTGAGATTAGCTTAATACCTAAAATCAGCTTCTGAAGCTATTCTTCTTGAACTCTTCTTTCTTCTACACAGTCCCTGGACACTGGTGCTCCTGCAGACATGAAGTTACAGGTGATGTTTGTGGGAATCAGGAAAGGGGATCAACCTAAGTGTTCAAAAAGCAGTTGTTGCAATGCCAGATAGACCCCAAAAGATGTCTGCCCCTGGCAAGCGCAGTGGCAAACACAGGACGCATTTCAAAACAGTATGTAGAACAGGCTAAGCCAGCAAGTTTGGAAGGACTTCAAGGACAAAGGCAAGTTGAAGCAAGGTCCTATACAATTACCTCTCGTGTCTTTGCACGGAGAATTATCCAGCACCAACCGTGAGCCCTCCATTTTTTAAAAGTACACTTTGAAAGCAAGATGTTTTCTTCTCTTTTAATGCTTGGGTAGAGATAGAGAAGGGAATTGTACGACAGTGTGGTCCACCCATTCATCCTATTTGTCCTTCCTCCGTACATGACAGCTTAAAGTAGTCGCTCAGGAAATGGAAGAGATCACATCTTCCTCAGGCTGAAAATGGTCATCCTTCCTTCTTCCAGGACAGTGCCCAATCTTCTAGACTATCAGAAGCTTAGTGTCCTATCTATCTTCTAAAACAGGTGGGAACCATTTTTACAGCTCTTACAGAAATGTAGAGGGGCAAAAATACAAGAGAGACTCATTCTGCAGCTAAGAGATACAGGGAGCAATGAGCTCTGAGCTTTGCTCCCTGGAAACATGCACCAAATATAAAACCAGACCAAATGAAAGAAGCCAAAAGCTGTCATGTCCTTAAGTGTCCTAAGCGGTGAGTTGCTATCCTAATACATTTTGGATTTCTTCCTGTACAGTACTTGTAGCTAAGGCATTTGAGTCCACGTGCAGCACATGCTGATTGTCAGCCTCTTCCAGGCATTAGGCAGTTGCGGGCTCAGGAAGAAAACAAATGCCTAAATCTGACTTTGTAGGCAAATACTCCTTGCAGGAAGCAAGCAGAGGGCAGGGAGCAAGATCTTCCTGGCTTCTTCAGATCTGCAGAATAGTGGCAGGTGTGTCTGTTTTGAAAAGCAGTACACATTTGCATTCTAAAGAGGGCCTGGAGCTGGAATGGAGTAACTTTAAGGCTAGCGCATCTTTGGGTGGTGCCATTCTTATGTAAAATGTTTCTTCTGGGGTTTAAAAGAAAGCAGCAAGTACTGTCCTTACACCCTTGGACTGTGTGAGACACTTTCTGAGACCTACCAACTGAAAGTCCTCAAGAAAAGCCTTCGAAGATCAGCAATGTTTCATTTCCAGAACTTCAAACATGACTTAGTGGTCTTATGGGTAGGTAAATCCTGTTGTTCCTGAGGTGTTAATGCACACCAACAGAAACCAAAACAAAAAACCTCACACATACGGATCACAGCATCAGTCTGGAGTTCAGCCACTTCTAGGTTTATGTGGCAGTCGACTGAAGGGTTTTTTCAGAGTGCAGGTCTGAGCATAGACCACCTCCGCTGTCCCCACCAAAATCCCTTTATATTCCTGCAGCTGTCTGCATTGCAAGTCATGCAAGTGGTGTGGGAGAGCATTTGTGTGTAAAACAGTGAGGGCTGAGAAGGCAAGAGCTGCAACAGCCCTGTTCAGGGAGGGTCTCAGGAACAGTCTTCAGGTCTGAGCACCTGTGGGTGGCTGGTGCTTAATAGGTGTTACGCTGTAATAAGACATCCATTTTTGGTTTCAGCAAAATCCAATACAGTTTGTGTGCTTTGACACCGTTTTTCAGTGAGAACTAACGTGCAATAAATGGGGTGCAAGTCACAGAGTCACTTCAAAAAACATAACGTCCCACCTGAAGGGACACAATCACAGTTTGAGCCCCCTTGGAGCTGCCATGGGTAATTTTACTCCTGCTCAGGCAGCAGATGTTAGTGCAGAGCACAACACACCCACTGCCTCTCCTTGACCTCTGTACTACCCTGCTGTGCTTCCAGCCCCTGCCAGGGTAGCTCATTTATTCAGTTTTCAACTAGCCATGATACCTGCGATGTGCTAGAGCTATACTGATGGTAATTTCATCCACAGCATATTCCTTGGTTTAACAGTTCTAGTCTTGGACACAAGTGACATTCAGGGGGATCTGCAAGATGCTTTTTTTTGTGTGCTTATATGTGTTGGAAATTAAAACTGTTAAGACTTACTTTGAACTTAGAAGTCTGAGAGGATCTGGACCCCATGGATTTCTCTACCATTCATGGAAACAGTAGCTCCTCCCTCTTCACATACATTGGCTGAAGCTGTGCTGCTGGCTGAGGGCTTGATTCTGGTAGGCGCTGTGCACCACCACAGTTTTTGCCTATATTCTAGAACCAAATGCGCTTAGATACCTCCAAAAGGCAAGCCATGTCCTGAGTCAATGCGGATTCAGCTGCCCTGTGGCAGCAAAGTTTTGTTTGGTCATTGCAGGGTTGTAGGGGCTCATAATATTCACAGTACACCAAGAAGTGAGAAAATTTCATAGAAACAAGCCACAGCTCATCCAGCCGTGATGAGCACAGCAGGTCAAAACACTTTGAGTATAAAGGCTCAGTAATGAAACGTCTAAAAAGACACTTTCAACTTCAACCTGATGTTCTTTTGATCTTGAAAGACACAGCTGCCTTGGGACAGAATTTCCATCCATGGATACACCTATACTTTTAAATTAAAGTGAGTCCAGAGAGTAGGGAACCTGGGTATAACACTTACCCACAAACCATATGGAGGTAGTTTGTTGGTGTGGTCCAAATCAGAGCCAGGGACTGAACTAAGCACTTAGCAGTGTGGACATCCAGAGTCCAGTCCTCGGATTCGTGCCCTGTCCCTCTTATATTGAGTAGCATAGATGCACAAGCGCTTGTACCTTATGTATGTCTTCTATCAATATCTATTTGAAACAAATCTGTATTTTTTTAGCATATAACTAGTATCAATCAAATTTAGTGCTAGAGGAAAGGGGAAATGGTGGAATTTTACAGTTTACTTCTGCATGACCAGTACTTAGTTGGGATTCAGTGGCCACTGAATTCAGTGGTAAGATTTGTTTTTGTCTGACAACTCATTAAAAGACCAAATACTTCGTCACCTGATCCAGAATGATTGCACTGCTACCAACGCACCTCTTTTGCTGCTTTCTTTTTTTGGTCAGAATAAAACACACATGATAAGCTATTTTTTTATTTCCAAATATCAAGTATTCAAGAGTTTGTTTTGTAAACACATGTTTACAACAGCTGTTGACAACAGATTTCATTAAATGATGTGTTACACAGCTTTAAAATTATTCTAAGCTCTGCCGAGAAATAAATACCAATTAAAAAACCCCATACGGGAGCCTAAAGTATGCAAAACAAACCGCATAAACCAATTAGTCTCTTTTTACCACAGCACAGCACCCACACACTCATATGGTCAGACATACTCTACAAATTTCCTTAATACTCTACACATTTGCTTAATAATGAGTTTTTTAAAAACTAAACAGTTACAGGCAGTGTGCCCACTCCATGCTCCTAACATACTACTCAGACCTTTGCTTAAATCGTTTGGTACAAGTATGCACTGCAGCCAAGGGCAAACCTCCTGTTTGCTCAACTGGGAAAAAGAGCAGTTTCTTCTTGGGGAAAACCCTTCACTCAACCATGGATCTCACTGACTCCAAATTAACTCATTTTTTTTGTACCAAAACTCAGTTCCAGATGATTTGGGGAATTTTTTGTTTTGTTTTGGAATCACCCTCCATGTTTTCAAATATGGGGTTTGCTACAGAGGTAACATTTCTGACCTGTCAGTTAGAGGTGTACCACTTAGTGCTATTTACAATAGAGATACCTCCTCTCTGTGAGCAGTCCAGGCACAGTAACATAAAGTAATTACCTTTTAGAGTTCAAAATGGGAAAGAAACTTTTTTCAAACCATAGCTCCCTGTAAAGTTGGCCAGGTTTGACCTTTTTCAATTGCTAAAGGTAGAATTTGCTCTTATTCTACCCCTCTCTTTTTGGTATTCCATGGAAAGATGTTAGTATTTCAGATCTGAATCCTCAGTTCAATGCTTACTAACAAAAAAGAATTGCATACTAACACTGCTTGGTTAATGAGTCCCAGAATTTATCCTGATGTTTCTTGTCATTACTATAGAATTTATTTTCAGCCTCTGCTTAAGCAAAGCCACTAAATGAAATAACGTGCCACAGCAACATGAATACATCCTACAGGAGATTTCTGTGGTCAGCTTTTACCTTAGCTGTTAGCACTGGGCCAAATCCTATACAGCCTTCTGAAATGACTTTCCCACAGAAGACTTAGGCAGGAATTGGCCCACCAGGAATTACAAACACTGTCTTTGCTGGAGCAGTACAGACTTTAAGAACAAAATCACATGCAGTTGCATCACTGACATGCCTTGAATATGTCATTGAAGTCATAGTGAATACATTGTAAAATACTTCAGTACCTAGTAGCACCACAGTGTTTTTTAGTCATTTGTTCAAAGATTATCAAGCTGTCTCATCCTTCCTTGAGGTGAACAATGTTTTGGATGCTTTTTGTAGCCCTTCATGAATTCCACAGCTTTTCACTTGTTCTGTATCATGAACAAAATGTTGTTACAGGATAACATTGTGACAACTGGCTTGTTAAGACTATACAGTACACACAACACATAATGTAAGTAGAATACATAGAAGATAATGTCAGAAGTGTAGAATGAAACCTGAATAAATAGCCATCTGTTTCATAACACTTGAAACCAAGAAACGTTTGTAGCTACTTTGAACTTGCACAGCTATCTGTGTTTAAAAGGTTGTATTAAGTCAAATGAAAACAGCTTATCTAAAGGACTGGAGGGGGGTATTGTTAAAAAGTACAGTTATTTACCGTAGTTAACATAATGGATATAGCTATAGATAGTATTAGCTGTTCTCCTTAATTTATGTAATATATTCTGTGGAAAGGATAAGAAAAATTTCCTTCTTGATAATCAGGTAGGCTTTCAAACTTCTGGCCACATAATAACATGTATTTGTGATATTCAGTGTAAAGAAGACAAATCATGTGAACCCTGGCCATGCCTAGTGCCCAAGCTGAAGGCTCCACATCTCTACTCTGCAACAGTGTTTATATGTAACCTTTTTGAATTGTTTTTCGTAAAACAAAATCTTATAAGATAAAAAGAAAGCCCTGATTCTACCACCATAATGTCATGGTGACTGTCCATCTTCTAAGCAGTCTGAGGGATAAAAATGTCTGTAAAATCAAGTCTGATCCTTGAAGAACCTGAAATGTGTTGATACAGGTTTAGTCTACAAGGGGCAAACGCTGTCCAAAGCAATGCTGATTCAGACTGCAGTCCAGTTACATCTCTATTACCAGGTGTTTTAAGCCCTTGGAAGGAAACCACAGCTGGATGGCTTCTGCTGAGGGAACCCCGACACTGCAGCACGCAGCATAGCATCTCTTATGCTGCTATAAAATACATATTACTGAGAAAACAGAAAAAGATAAACTTATTTAGGAAATAATTTGTCTTTGATCTAACAACCAGCAACAGAGTAGTAACAACCAGTGAACAGAGTATAAATGCTAAAGAAGCATATGATATGTCTTAACTCACACACACTTGCTAAAGCACCAACGTGGTAATGTCCAACCCAAGTTACTGGTCCAATTCTTCAGCCCCATCATAGCACTGATGAGACTGAGAATCTGGCTCCAAAATAGAAGTAAGACACTTTGGACTATTTATCATCAGTTTTATGTCAATATAACACCATGAAGAGTTGTGATATTACACACACAGGAAGTGTAATAAGGCATCAATAATTCAGGCATTTGGGGGGAAAACCTGCAAGAACAGTACAGGACCTTCTGTTCCTTCTCTCAGCTATTCTGTCTGAGTTACACTGAGCAGACAGTGCTCTGCTGTGTTTGTGCCGGATACTGAAAATTTGCCATCTGAACCTTTAGTCCAAATTCTGTGAAAGGGCACAATCTAAAGCATCACTTGAAGCAATTTCATTAGCTTTAAGGTCAGAAAGATGCCCTTATTTAATCTGTCTCCCCACCTAACACACATTTTCAGCCAGAAACTGAGAAAATAAGAGAATGACAGGAAAAGCTAGAATGTATCTTTGAGCATGTCCACAAAATATTTTAAATTTGAATTCTATTTGAAAATGAAGGCTTTCCTCTACTGCCAGATACAAAAGTAGCCACACACGAATGCCTCCAGGGAGTACTCAAGTGCTACTTTGTGCTGTTCTGGTTATAATGATCACTGAATTCATGGTGAAAAAGCCTCAGCACAGAAATTACTCTTTGGGTACAAGAACTCGTTTTTGAATGAAAATCGGATTCAGTCCAATACTTATGTGCATGCATTATTTTTAAGTGCACTACTTAAATAGTAAGTATATAAACTTACACACATATTTGAGTGTTCTGCTGGATCAGAGCCATAATGTATTGATAGTTAATGCTAAGAATTAATAAGCTATATTTTTTAAAAAAAGAAGAAACCATATTTTTCAAAACACTACACTCAGATGTTTGTAACTAATCTAGGGCTTTTCAAGCTTATAATTCTAATAGCTAGGAGGAGATTTGTGCCCCTTCTTCACTTGTAGAACAGCAAGTTCTGAAGATCTTCATGTTACTACAGGCATTTTTAAAGATATAATGTTTGGTTAAAGAACAAAATGTTTCCAATTAAATATAAATTGCACCATAATATTCAATGTGTTTTCTGCAGCTCTCACACTGCACTGAAAGGATATGAAATGCCACCAGTTACAAATTATACCATATTATATCCGATATGCTCATGGAGAAGACCAGAGAACAAAACCACAGGGCTTTTGCCTAGAACTAGAAATATGGAGAGTCCAACTCTCCAGGTATTCCAACCTCCAAAAGATCTGTGAACCATCTCCTGAGGCTCCTGCACTCATAAGCACCCAAGGCAATGGCTATGCCCTTTCTGAGGTTTTCCCCTTTTTGAGGAAACGAGGATGAATGGGAAGCTAAGCAGGAACCTGTTCAGTCAGGTCCATAGGGGGCTCCTTTTCTCTAAGTACTTCCCTAGAAGTAGTCCAAGGGGCTACTTCTCCTCTCATGTCCGTCACCCTAAATCAGGAATAAGTGGTATAAAAGGAAATTAGTGTGTTCTTGAGCACTGTGCCTTGGCAGGATGGTACTTTGTGGACTTGTAGATAATGACAACAATATGATTGCTCCATACTATCCCTAGCTGGTTAACTTCAGGTAGGTGACTTGGGTATGTTACTAGCAATAGCATCCTGTGAGTGTTCAGGGCATCTGCACTACCTTTTCTTGTACTCCCTACTATGCAGCCTTTAGTATTTGGGGGTAGAGAGGGAAGATGAAGAAATTACAAATTAATAGAATTATATATTCTATGGTCAGAGGATTTCACAGCAGGAGGATAGCATGGCCACTTTCACTAGGGGACAAAGTTCCTTTTTTCTTCTTGTGAGTCGGTTTATCGCCACACATCAATCATGACTACTGCTAGGGATGCACACAATTTCTCTAGCAACTGTGCTTCTTCCTTCAGCAATGACAACCTCAGAAAGTAGTGTTTGTTCAGCAGGTCTCAGCCCACATTTCAGTCAATGTTGACAATGCTGAAATTGAGTTCTCTAGGAAGCTAATGCGCTTCCCCTGCATGCCTTTATTGGTTTGGTTTAGACTGTTACAGCTTACTCACAATAAAACCTCTTTCAGGAATCAACCAAAAACAGGCCAGAGTTTGGGTTTTCTTTCTTTCAGAGGATGCTGATTTAATTAAGTGATTTTGTAGAAATATATTTATATTGTCAAAATCATCTATCTCCAAAAATACTAAGAAATTTTTTTGAAAAGTAACAAATTACTTTTTGTTTTGCAGATGATTTTGAAAGGAAAATTAAAAGGCTATTGAAGTATGTAAACAAGGCTTTTTTGGTATTTCCAAATTGAACATCTTTCCTTCTACGTTCAGTTTCTCAAGCATTTTAAAAAAATTAATGTTTTTAGAAACTGAAGTGTCAGTATTTCCTAAAAAAACAGGTGGCCATCATTCCAACAAGCTTTGAATTCCCTGAAATCAGCTCAGAAGCAGCAGCACTTGCAGATGTGTCACTTCTATCACTCTCATTCTCTGCTATCAGTGTCAGCTCCTGACAATCCTACAAGCCTAATCTTCTCTCCTGTGTTATTTACATGGAAAAGAAGCACATACAAGGCATGAAATAAAATAGATCAGGATAGATGATTCATCTCCAGCCTTTGAAAATTCCCTAAATGCTGTTTCTGAGGTATTTGAGAAGATTGTCGTTCTTTATCTCACCCCATGATGATTAAATGGGCAAGTGATTAAAATGGATAGGAGATGGGCTGCAATTACATTTTGTCCTACTACTTTGCCTCAATTTTTGCAATGGCAGGGAATTCCTGGTGCAAGAAACAGTTGAGACTAGAAAAAAAGGGAACATTTTTATCATCTATTCTGACCTCCTATGGCAAAAAGAAATAATACATTTATATTACCCCAAATACATTTGAACTAAGGAAATTTATTTCTCAGGCTGAGAAGTATAGAAGGTAATATCTCAGGTGACACATGCTGACTGAGGACGTATTGTATCTGGTGGCTGCACAAGAGAAAAAATTCTCAGACTTGATCCCAGAAAGCTACTAATAGGTATTTAATAGGAGGAGGTGATTATAACAATATTCCTCTGTGTTGCAGTTTTGGGTAGAAGCATCTGAGTTTGCAGACAGAGTGAGTGGAAATTATTCCAAACCATATAAATGGACTGAGATACTCTGAAATAAGCAGCTGCTGTTTCAAGCAGGGAAAACAACCCCACGGGTAGTCTCATGTGCAAAAGAGCCATGGGATTAGGAAAGGCAGTCAGCAAAGGAGACAGAAATATGCTTTTCCCAAGACAACTCAATGGATGCCAAGGAGAGTATTGCCTTTAATTTCAAGGACTTGGTTCCATGTGACATTTGATCAACTTTCAATTAAAAATTAAACCAGGAATAACTCTGTTCAAAAATACATAGAAGTTCTACTTTTTTCTGTTTATTTTCATGCAAGCTCTCTACATGGCAAAATCCGAACCTGACTATCAATGAGTCTTCTTGAAAGAGTGCTTTTAACTCCCTAAACTTCTGAAACTTTCCCTGCAGGGCAAGTTACAACTTTGACTTCCTACCGTCCCCCTGAAATCATTCTCTGCCCTTTGAGACATCATTAGTACATCATGTGCATGCCACTACAAAGCCTCCAGGGCAAGAAATGAAATGCCAAGTACATTTGATTAGAAGGTCTCAGCACCTCCTGGGCAGAAAGCACACTACAGTAATTTGGAATATGCAAAGGCCACATCACACCCTGCGGGTCTACACTTGCAGACGATTTCTATTGTTAGCTGTTCCCTTGGAAGGGCAAAGGAGACATGACTTGCCCTTTGCCTCACAGAAGCTTTTAATGAAGCTGGGAAGAGGAAAGGTGTCCACTTGTTGGGCAAACCATTCAAAACTAGGACCTCCAGGCCTATTCCGCCAGGAGTGGAGGGGAAAGCTCATACCAGGCACCACAATGGGCAGGCTGCTTGAAACAACTTAAAGGGTCTCTGCTCACTCCCACAGCAGGGCAGCAAGCAATGCCAGCCCAAACCCCATGCCGTCACAGGCTGCAAGGGGCCCACTGCGTCCCAGGTGGCCACTCAAACATGAAATGAGGCCCTTAGCTCCCTAAAGATTTGTTCACTGAAGCTGGAGTAGACTGGCACGTGTTTCTGAAGCACAGTCAACTTCTTTTTATCAAGCTATATCTGGTTATTTTCTTCTTCAGGAAAAGTATGGATCTGATGCTAGTAACAGCTCCCCAGATAACATGACAGAAATATGCACATATCGGCTCTATGTGTGTGATTCTTGCATCTTAATGTTATTACAAGTTAATACTGAAGCTTTTTTACTCCAAGCATTATGTTTTCCTAGCCTGTGTACTTTGTGAAGAATGACTACATCCCATCAAATGAAAATTAATGCACATTTTGACAGGATAAAAATATTATGACTTAACTTTTGCAAATGTTACCTGATGCATAACTTTTGTATGGCTTAACATGTTAGTAACAGTACTTTAAACCTTATGTTCTTTTAAAATTTAATGCTTATGTCTGAAAGTAGTCCCTTTCAGTTCAGTTGCAGTAATGTCTTTAAAAGCAAACTTTAAACTTAATTTGCTGCACATACAGTTATCCAAATAAGTTGCATAGTTTAAACAAGTTCAGTTGTGCTTTGTAGCAGAACTCACAGTAATTACTCATCTCTTAAAAATACAATTTGTGGATACAAAGTTGACGGTACATTTAAGCATTTTTGTGACGCCTAGACATTAATGATATGAGTTTTTGTCACTCTTTCACTGACTTCTGTTGTCCATAGTACCTCACCCTTACACTAATATTAGATCAGAGCATGGACATTTAATGGACACATCTGAAATAATTACAAACACAATTTTTAAAACTCCATTGTTGGGAGGGGAGAGATAAGAGCTTAGGTTGGCATGAGGTATCCAGCCCTCAGGAACATACTATGGTTGTTTGCATTGAGCTTTGTTGGTCTTATCACATGTTATATCTAGGTTAAAAATAGAAGGCACAGGTGTTTTACAAGGCGCCATAAGTAAGTCAACCAACAAAACTAAACACTACATTACCAAGCCAGGGGTCTATATCTCAGCAGTGACTTCTTCCAATGCATTTTCGTATGAGGAGTTTATTGCTTCTGAAAAAGGGCCAGGGTATGTCTGTGCTACGCAATTCATTCGTTGTGCCACACTGATGTCCCCTCGGGAGCTGAAGGTAGGGCAGGATCTAGTCCGTGCATAGTTTTGTTGAGGTCCAGTTTGGCCAACCATCTCGCTCACAGTGTTCACCGGCGAAGCCCTCCATCTCTGTCTCTGAAGTTGCGCTTCTTTACACTTAATGGAATACCAGGCTAGGAAAATAAAAAAGAATCCCACAAACTTAAGAGCAGCTGCCAACCCAAAGTAGACAAATCGAAACGAGGTGACATCGTATTCCCAACAAGATCCTTGTACGCCGCAATCCTGTTGCCAAAGCATGCACGTGGTGTCAATAACAGCCCCAAAATAAATTGGAGTGGGAATGTAAGCTGAAAGAAAATAGCAACAGAAATAATGTGTTAGCATATAGTGGAGGGCTTCTAAAGAAACTTTGTCTTAGCTGAACAGTGTAGGTTAATAATTTTTGAGATTTCTATACCACTGTTCTCACATGAAGGGTAGGATATGGAAAACTGGTCAGCCAATCTTCTCACCAACACTACATATCCTACACGTGAAATGTACCACAAAGGGGAGAGAATTCAAGCAAAGAAGACAATGCAGCAGCACCTCACAAGCAACCTGCTGTCCACATATATCTCTTCTTGAGTTATGTGTCCCCCAGAAGAAAATCCAATAATGCTCTCAGGAAAAAAAATACAGGAAAGGAACAAAATACAACATTGTCTTCAGAGCATTCCTTGCTGAACATCCATTGACCACGAGCTACGAAAGGGCGGATGTTGCTCCTTTAGGTTAGGAGAAAAAGCCCAAAGACTAAAAAATGTCTTACTAAAGATGGATGGAAGCAGTAAGGCCACTAAAACTGTTATAAATTTTCTTTCAAATCAATCTTCTACAGAAACAGACTTTTCTAAGACTGCTAAAAATGCAGCCAGCCCACTGAAGGCTCCTGCTTTCTCCAGAAACACAACACCTTTAAGACAAGTCCAAAATGCCCTTCCTCAAAGGAGCCTTCCAAATGTGGTTATACAGGCTTTTCCTCTTGTTCTTTTAGAAGAGTCCTTACTTGCTCTAGTCGTATGCTTCATAGTAGATGAACCCGGAGTGCTCTTTTCAGAGTGTTTCTTTATAGAAGTTCAATAGCTTGAAAGAAACTACTTCAGTGGAATAGACTTTTAACATGTACTCTTTTCGCTTTGAAACATTTGAAATTAGACACTAAGCAATAATTGCTTCTTATTCAAAAAATGTAAAAAAGCTACTGTTCTTGCTAAAAGCAATAAGAATTGGTTTCTAAAAAAAATCCTTACAAAATTTAGAAGTTTAATTTTTAAATAAAATTTGAAACTGTAAAAATATTTCCGGGACAAAAATGTTCCTGAAAGTCAGTAATAGATTAAAAAAGAAAATTAAATATATTATCAGCTACAATATTTTTAGAAGCTAGTAATTTAAAGTTCCTAATAAAATTAGTCAGACAATTATTTGCAGATTTACAGAATTTTGGTATTTTTCTGGTACATTTAAGCTGAATATGGGGAACCTTTATTGAAATGCTGAATAATTGTAAAACTTACCAAGAGTTCGTAATAAAACAAACTGCATTCCTAGTGCAAAGGGCCGCTCCCCATCTTCTACAGACCTAGAAAGCAAAATGAAAACTCCACTGAAGAAGCAGTCATAACAGATAATCATTGTGGGATGTCCTGGGTTTTGTCTGAGCTATAAGAAGATCTTTGTTTAAATTTCTTCCATTTAGCTTTTAATATTGTTAACTCTTATTGCTAGGAAAAAATGCTGCCAACCCCTCCTGTTCCTGCTTAATCAAAATCTCAATCCCATCTTTTAAGTTTTCCTTACTGGTATAAAGCCTGAAGAATTTGATTCAAACTCATTAAGGAAATTTAGAGAATCCATCCAAAATGTTTATGGCTTCTCATTGTAATTTCCTGTTATTTCACATAATGCCTTGTTTTATTTTCTTAATTTTTTTTTAGATAAATTAGACTTAATGGTGAATTAACTTGCTGAAAGCTGGACTCAGCTTCTGAATGTAACAGATCTCTGTGCAGCATTAAGTACTTCAGAGCTGCTTTAGGAAAAATATTGGTAGAAGCATCCAAACAGTCTCTTTGAACATTGTTCCTTTTCAGTACAAGTAATAAAAGATTTCTTCCATTGGTTTTCAAGGGAAAATGTTAACCTTTCAAAAGACCAGATACAAAGTAATGATACTCAACAATGTAGTTACAACTTTGGTAAACCACAAATTTTCTTCTAATTAAAAAATATTTCTAAATCTTAACCTAAAGGTCTGAAATTAAGTTATGCAGTTTCTAATGACATTGAAATATAAAATAAAAACACACAAGGGGGTGCAGCTGTAAAATCAAGTTTGAAGCCAAGCACTCACTCAGAAATTGAGAAATCAGAGAACCAACTTGGGCCACAGAACTTGGACCAAAGCACTGCGCACAATATGTGGTTTGAGACAGTGGGTGTCACTGTTCACGTGTGTGGGCCATCCTTTTTTTCTCTGAATATCACATAATCCTGCTGGCTATGTCCATTATGCACTTCTCTGTTGTGAGACTCAGTACAATATTAATGTTCTCTGACTGTAGTTTACTTCTGTGTAATCACCGCATAATGACAATGGTTTTATAATTATTGTTGTACAGGTGGAAAACCCAGAATCAGAAGGAATAAGATCAGAAGTCTCTGAATTATGACAGTGCTGTGGATATGGTAGTTGAACTAAGGCTGCATGAGCAACTGGAAGTCTGATGTGCCCACTTCTGATAATTTTAGATACTATCAAAAAAGTTACATTTGTACTTGAAAATCTAAACCATTGCTTTAAGAAGGTTGAAAACTTCTTCAGGAGTAATTCTTTTCTTACTTGATGTTTTTACTTGTTGTCTCTTTCTAGTGCCTGAAATTTGCTGGGCACTGCATGTTTCCTAAAGTGGATTATCCTGTTACATATTCTAAATACAAGCAAGTTCCACCCTATTCTTGTCAGCCTTATTCTATTCACTTCTTAAGGATACATAAGCTTGAAGAAGTTTGGCTGCATTGCCCCAGCCTCTTCTGACACAAGTAGTGGTGATAGCAGGCACAGGAAAAAAACCATAACTGAGTTCTCACCTGAGTGTCACTATGATTGCTGATGGCTGGGCACATGCTGTTATGAGCGTAACAATGAAGAGAAATATCAGGAATGGGATAAGCGTGTTGCAGGTTCGATCACACTTCCCAGAAACAGCATAGCCATTCTCATTCAAGTAGGTTTTGACAATAACCAGCCGGAGCTGACTACGCTGGCCCACTGTTGGTGGAGTGATCACCTGGCGACTCTGGACACAGGCACATTCTGTGTAATTTCTTACCTGGGGAGAGTGAAAAGAACATCTCCACATGAAAAACCCATGCAAGAAAGACACTGGGCAAAGACATGGTATGACAGTCCCACGGTACACCTCAATCTTCTGTCTCTAGCATCGTTACCACAAGGACAAGTGGAGTTATCATCCAAGTATTTTTAAAGCTGGACAGGGCTCTCCATAATGAGATTCCACTTCCATTGTTTCACTTAGGCTTCATTAAAAAAAAAAAATCTGGAATATTTCTGGAAAATTCTGCCAAAACAATTCAATCACTTCTGACATGGAGGCTGGAGAAAACACGTGTTTCTACTGTATTACCAAAACTGTGAGGAAACACTCTTTAAGCAACACTAACAATGCCATTTTCTGGAATTTGGCAGGCTGTTGACTTTCATATTCAGGAAGTGTCTTCTGCCATTTCTGTGGAAGTACACCCAAATTCAGCTAAAGAGCAACAAGCTTCACTTCACACTTGGAGCTCAGGACCTCCCAGCTGGATGTAGGAGTGCATGTGCATGGGATGTGCACACGAACAAAACCAGAGAATAAGGGGAAAGCAGAGATTTAAACAGCGAGACCAGAGGACAGGAAAAACTCCTAAATGAACAGAGAGGCTGAAATTAGGATGAAGAGACTGAATAAAGAAGTGGCATTTCATTGGCAAAGGGGATCATGATTTAAGCAAGGTGAGGAAGAGTGGGCTTAAACCACAACAAAGAGCTAGATCAGTAATAGCCTCCAGTCACAACTTATTTTACTACTGTTTTCAACAAATCTAATGGCAAAGTGATGTGCAGCAGATCAGAATACTCTAGCACTAGAGAAGAAACAGGTCATGTGATGTTACATGAAGATTTTCCTTTTTGATTCCTTTATGATTGTTTTTAATCATAAAACCTAAGACCACACATGCACAGAAGCTGCATTATGACACCATCTTAAGGTTGCAAATTTAAGCACTTGGACATGAGGAAATATCCAAATTATGGTTGCTTGTCGACTTTAATGTATACCTTTGTATTTGTTTGTGCCTTGACATAGCGTCACATTTCTTCCCCATGGGAGTTAGCATAACAATTTATCAATTTTACCTCCCATTTTCAAAATGTGACTCCAGGTATTTTTCTCCTTACACTGAACATATTCCTTTACAAAGAAAGAATGACTCATTTTTCATATGTATTTTTCTATCACACTCACCATTATAGCTTAACTTTTTCAAAAAGGAATAACTTATCTTCAAAACAGTTATGAGATGAAGCACTGATGCTGTTACCTCTATTTTGTAGCTAAGTAACTGAAACAGATCAAAAGTTTCATAAATGTGGGTGACTAATTTGAAACAATTGGAATCATATTTTTGCAGAACATTTTCCATTATATATAACTTACTATATTCTAAACATAACTTTTCATGCCTTCACATACAATTTAGGCAGTCAGTGCTTCTACAAATGGCACGTCTGGTTATCGCTCATGTCCCTCATTCTGGAATATGAAACATACAAGATTAATGACCGATTGGGAAATGTTTTGTTTAAGCGACTTGCCCAACATCACTTAGCAATGAAGGCAATGACAGAACCCAGTTTCCAAAGGCTCCACTCTACTCTCTAATATCAAGTGAGTACCTGCTTCCTTCCTATAGTCCCTCACCTTAATCTTACTGCTTTCAAATGCAAATGCCAAATAGGCATCATATAGAAAATAGCCATCTTTACTACACAATCTGGGTTTATCACCAGAGAAACCAAGTCCATGCACTAAACGAAAAAGACATGGCACAACAGAAACTATACAGTAGAGGAATACAGATAAAACCCAGGTAAGAACTTTACACTAGCGTCTTTTTCTCTCACTTCTAATTTTTAAATGGTTAATTCTGAAAACACAGTATGTTATAAATTTAAATCCACATGTTATAGGTTAGCAACATTTTGTGTGTTATATGTGGCACAAGCTTAAATTTGCTTTTTTAAAAGTACTCTACGTAAAGCATTATTTAATGAAGAGATGTCTTTTCCTACCCTTGTTGGCCCTATTCTATTCATTGTTAGCTACCAAGTTAAAACTTCAGCCCATGAAGCATTTTTTATGAAGTTGTAAGGGAGATAGTATGTTTCAAAATCTGTAGTGAAAAGCACTCCCAGATTACCTCCCTAATAAATATATTAATAGTGCCAGTTTGATATCAGGTGAAATATAACAAAGTTCAAACCTATGCCTCAATCTAGCGAAGTGCAAATAAGATTTATACAGACACTGAAAGTTAACCACAGGCTCACACCACAGCCTTTCCAAATGGGCCAAAGCAATTTTCTGCTAAAAACCAGCAAGATACTTTCAACAAACAAAAACATAAAGGAAAATAATCTGTTCTGTGGCATCTATATATGAACCTGCAATTTCAGACCATTATTTAGTCAACTTAGAAAGCAGAGCACTGCACCTAACATCCTTCTGCTTCAGAGGCTGGCTCAGGACTGCAAATCAGGATACTGATACATTATAAATAAGCTTTCTGGAAAGCACAAGCAAGTCCTGAGAAAATCCGTATTTATATTACTTTCTGTCTTAATTATTCTTTTTTAAAGGATGGTTCTGTAACAGAATTTAAAAGGTTGGGATTTGTACAGTTATAATGCCCTGTTGATATTTGGGTCAGATTCTACATTTCAGCTGTTTGTCCAGTCCTGAAAACTGGCAAATTTCTATGGTGTGATTTTACCAGCAGGATGCCCTTCTCCAGTCCAGCATAACGGGAAGACTGGGCTGTAAAAGGCAATGTATTTCCAAGAAAGTGGATGGTTAACTCCTTTATGTTCTGGTTGCTTGAGTTCAGTGATAGTCACTTCGTTTAGCCTGGGAGAGGTTTAAAGAAAGGTTATGAGAATGGCCAGACTATTTTTACCAGAGCATAATACACTGGCAGTCTACCAAACAAAAGACCTATCAATACACTGTTGCAGATGCAACAGCTACACATGCAAAATGACAAAGCTGTCACAAACACCAATGACTTCACAGCCCTTAACTCAATTTAAACAGGAGTTTTAAACAGTTCCAACTACCCGAAGAGTCAAATTTTTCCTTCCATTCAGAGAGGGAGCCAAAAAAACCCAGAACAGGTCTTATGAGTAACACTGATGAACTTGCAGAAAGGTAGTATGTCATGGCTGCCTATGCCTAGCAGAAAGCTGAATTAGATGATATTGAATCAAGGTCCTTGCTCCAAGCCCTGCAGGAACAAGCCTCTCCAAGTACTATTCCTGCAGGAACAGGAAAAGAGATTTCCCACAGGAACAGCAGACACACAGGCCACTGCCATCAGGGACATACGAATCTGTACTGGAAACACCAACCTTCCTTACACTGTGGAACTTTGCACTCGCTTAGCTGGAGGATTTACTTGGTACACAGGAACTTGTGCCTCACATTTGTACACAACTAAAAGGAAGAGGGGGGAGAGAATGCAGTAGTAGCACTACCAGCCTCTCAGAACATGGAAATACTCATGGACTAGTCAGCTGTAGAGCAACACCTCTGAAGCTTAGAAGGGGGATGTTTGAGCTAGAAACAGAGCAGTCTTTGATCCATATCAGTCCCAGGGGGCTACTTGCAGGTTGTGGGTGTTTGGGAGGGTGAAGCACTTACCCCTGTGCTATGGTTTCCACCACTGATGCAGCCAGCTAGGCAAGGATTAAAATATGTTATTCCATCTGATCCACAGACAGGCTCGTACTCATGAATCTTACATCCACAGTTAACATTACAGCTCCCAGTCAGATTCCTGTGGGCCATGGCAAGAGTGGGACTGAAGAAAGGAAAAAGAACATGCTAGTAGAGAAAGCAAAGATATCCTCCTGTTCAGAGGCAGAAAACATCCTAATCATTAGCTCTGGAACTGAGAATTTATTATCACAGAAAGACTGCATTAACTCTAGTTACGATTTAAACTATACAGAAGAACAACCAAAGCAATCTTGCCATCAACTAAAAACATAATGCAAAAATAATACTGAAGTTTGAAACTTGTACCTTATTTGCCTAGGCGATAGTTGAATTTTTCCTCTATTTTTTCCCCTTTAAGAGTTTTCTTATATATCTATCCTGAGCTGCAGCAATTTGCTGTTGATTACTAGTGAAAGGCTCAGTGACAAGATATAAGCATTATGTGAACAGGCATCTCTGCCCACATACCAACAACTGCTCAGAAAACTTAATGCTTGTATTATTCATACGAAACCTATGGTAAGCTCTCTAGATCTGGAGGAATGCTGTGCTTGTCTGTAAGAGAACCACTACTCCACTTACCTAGACAATTCCCAAAAATCTTGCCAAACCCCAACATTCTTTGTCTTCCCAGAAGGGTTTGGCAATATACTCAGAAGGAACTATAGAAAATTTCAAAGCTGAAGGATACACACACCCCAAAAAGAAGGCTCTTCCCTATCACAGAATCACAGAATGGCTTGTTTTAGAAGGGACCTTAAAAATCATCTCACTCCAACCCCCCTGCCATGGGCAGGGATACCTTCCACTAGTCTAGGTGGCTCAAAGCCCCATCCAGCCCAGCCTTGGCTATCTATCACTGTTGCTCCAAACAGGTAGTTGGACAGATCTCATCTGCCACAGCAGAGAGCTGTATCAACTCTTCACTGCAAAGTGCCATGGTAGCTTGGGCACATCCTCATACAGGATGAAGATACAAAGGGACACCATCAAGGCAGTACCTCGTGGCACTCATCTGAGCTCAGTGGCTCATGCAACAAGGGCCACATGAAGCACTGCACTGGGACAGCTCCAAGTCCCTCCTGACTCACCCTTTCCTCCAGCTAAGCTAAGACCTCTGCATGGCACATCTTGGCCCTGTCTGCAGAGAGCAAGTAATCTGGAAGCAGTTTTTGCTTCCTCAACAAAACAGTGCTTTTTGCTACCACCAGGAAGAAATCAGCTCTGGTTACAACTGATCACTGGCTGTCACCATCACAGGTTTGACACAGGCTAAGTCACACAGTCACCAAATCAACCAACTCCTGTCTTACATACCATAGCACTTCAGCCCTGCCCAAAGCAACTCTCAGGTCACCTAAAAATGTCCAGCTTCAGGCACAAACCATGGAGGAGACACCCAGCTACTCCCCGCGCTTAAGGAAAGCACACGGTGATACCGGATTTCTAACATTCCTAGGTTGGGTAAGGGCTTGAGTACCAGAGGAAGAAAAGCATCAGCAGGCACAAAGGCAGCCTCACTGAAAGAAAAGAATAGTTAAAAATCCCCATGTAACTGTATATGCAAATTTTGGTTACAGAGAAACAGAGACAGTTAAAGAGAAAATGGATACTAATTTATTCCCAAATTAAAAACAGACTGGCATAACTGGACCCAGTGTATATAGAGCTAATATAAGAGGATGTAAGGTATCAATTTCTATTACCTAGAAGGTCCTCATTAATGAGGAAGTATTTGATGACCATATCATATATTGCCTTGGGAATTATGTTGGTACGCACAACCTCTCCAAGTAATACTGAATTAACTATGCTGCCTTGCTCATCCTGTTCTCAGTATTGTTCAGTGACCGCTGCTGTTTAAAACTACCTCAAGTATCTCTGCTCCAAGCACATCAGTAGATATCCAGAGAATTTTAGCACCTCTTCAGCCATGTAGGAGTTGAACAGGAATCTGGTTTGAGTTGGTGGCTGCAATGTTAAAATCCTGTACGCATGCTCACAGACTGTAATGGCCGGGGAGCCCCACGAGGGTTGCCGTTTGCTTGCCTGCACACCTGTAATGTGTGGGCAGGACCACTGTAAAGGTAAACAACTAGCATCAGAATTGCTGCACCCCAACTACCCCATGGACCACAAAGAATATTCTTTTGCTCCCATCTTTTACATACTACTAGACCAGAGACTTGGCTTGGGAGACATTCTACATATGACGACTGTCACTTGTGTCATCTGTCACATGACTTCCTGGTCATTAGCGACACTAAAAAGTATGACCACTGCTTAGTGGCTTTCATTTGACTCATTTTTAATGTATTTATACACCACTATTTGCTTTTGCTGAATATGTTTGTGTTTCCACCTGGGCACTTTTGCAGCCAATCAAATATTACTAAGTAGCTCTCAAATATTTATTGACTGTCTACTGATCACACAAATCAGGTTCACAAATTTAGCTTTTGGAGCTACTTTACACTTTATGGTCTAGTTGGATGTTAACCAAAGCCTTTCTCAGTGTTTTCTTTCTTGCACCATATATAAACAAGGCACAGTTTTAGAAACAAGTTGCAGCTTGACCAGGAAATTAAATATCCAGGATTGATATTGGTTGTGTTGTCTTCTCAGCTACCAGCTGAAACTTGTCTTACTATATCACGCTGGATTCCAGAAAGCAATATGCAGCAACATATCATATAGCAACAGGCAGGCTCTTCCAGTAATCTCTCTACAGAACCTCTTCTCCAATGGAAAACACCACTTCATCAAAACTTTCCTTGGGAACATACTGATTTCAGCAGCACAGTGACAGAAGTTTTTCACATCAACGAGAGAGGCAGCATTTTTGGAGCCTCACATGCTCCTCAGCGGCCTGCTGAGCTGAATGTCCCAGATACCTGAGTACTTGAGGTAAGCACGGATTCCCCAGCGTGGCTGGGAAACCCTTGTGCCCACATCCTGGCTGCCAGCAGAGCTCTGCCACTCTGCACATAGACAAGTCCAGGGACAACCCAGGCTGCCAGGAAAGGTACAGCTTGGGTTGCCCTGCCCAACCTTTCCCACCTTGTGAAATACATTGTTCTGACCTCTTATTCCACCACCACCCAAACCCATTCTCAGCAGCAGATGGGTTGTGCTGTTCTACAGGCAGGAAAGAGAACAACCTGGCTCGCTCCGCTTACTCGCTTCAGCTGCACTGCTGAACATTACCATGACACAGAGCTTAGGAAATCAGCTTGAAAATAAAGGTGAATGAAATCAGGCATGCAAGAAACGAGAAGCACGAAACTGGAAACTGAAATGAGGCCACTGTGATAATTTAATCTCTGGGGCATTTTTTTGTTTGTCCCAGAAGAAGCCTTAAGTTTACGATACACAAAGCAAATATGATCAAATAACTAACAAGCTACTGCAAGCTGTGTCTCTCCAGCTTTCATCACTTTTTGTACCTCTGCGCATCACTGTAAGGGGGATTTTTTTGTTGTTTACAGAAAATGCCTTGCATAGAGATATATTTTCCAACCTTTCAAGAGCACATGATACAAAAATTATCTATTAACTCTGTTTCCAAAAGCTTGACCTTGACACACTTGTGAAGTGGGCTGATGCCAACCTTATGAAGTTCAACCATGCCAAGTGCAAGGTCCTACACCTGGGTCAGAGCGATCCCAGGCACATCTACAGGCTGGGTGGAGAAAAGTAACAGTTGCAATAGGTTCATGTTTTCGTCTTTATTACCTTCACTGTTCACTTCTTTGCCAGTGATGAGAAACTAATGAAGGAATTCAGATGCTGGGAACATGAAATCTTTACTTACACATATCTATGTAGCCCCATTCTCATCACACTAATCTACCATTTAGCATATATTATAACAGATTTCTATGAACACTTCTCCCAGGAGGGCATAATTCTTTCCAGCAGTAAGATACACCAGAGTACTCTACTAATCCTGCCTTCTGACACTGGGAGGCTACCTACTCTCCACAAAGAAAACCAGAGCTTTGACATGTGAATCCTGCACATTGCAGAGTTACCCATATTGGTAAAAAAGAGCAGGATTTTATGGAAATTGCACCCAAGCTAGTAAGTCCTGCTTGTGAGCTGTAGCCTGTGGGAAAACCAGCTTAGTTTCAATGCATCCACTGCTCTAGACACATAGAATGTCAAAGAAATAGCTGCCCTGCTTGTTTCAGAGGGTACAGATACTGCACCTGAGCAGCCAGGGATATCCGGCATGCATGAGCACACTGACAGAAACCAGATCCGAACAACAGCATTTCCTGAACTATTTCAATTGCAAACAAGATATAGCTTCTTTCATTAACAAGGTTCAACTGCAAGTTTGCTAAACATGTGCTGGGACAAAACCCAGAATGCCAAGTGACAAATTGCATTTGTTCACTTCCCAGGAAGGCTGTTCCTTGTCTCCATGACATGATGCTAGTAAGGCTAATAAAGAGGAGACCTTTATTAGATGTGACTAACAATAAAAATTACTCTAATTCCTAACATTTTGTTTTCTAAATCCTGTTTTCCTCTTCAACTGCTCCTCTGTGGAAGGCTTATGATACAGGAGTAAAATAAGAAAAGGAAAAGTATGGGGTGAGATCTGTTGCCTGGAGTTTTCAGAACTGTGACCTGTTATTTCAGATACCCAGGCTTGGACTGAAATCTCATTGTGCTGGCAGTCAATGTACACATATTGGAAAACAAAAAGGTAGACTCGATTTCCATGAGGCTACAAACTAAATGAAATGAAGTTTAGGAAAAAAACAAAACCCCGTAGTGATTGACTATATTTTGGTAACAGCTAAACAAATTGTTTTGCACATGGTTTTATTCATATTTTTTTAGATCACTGTAGTAACCTACAGGACCATGGAAATAAAAAGGAAAGGAGACAAGCCCTCACCACAGAATTTCTGTAACAATATTGGTCTATGTGATGAAAAGGATTATCTTAATTTGATAGCAATATTTTTGGATTGGTATTGAAGGACATTCTGATGACAGAGATTTGCAGTCTCCTTGGCAAGCAGCTGGAATTGCAGCAGTGACGCAATTTTTGTGTAGCTGTCAAACAAGGGACCGTCTCACTGTGTTAGCTGGACTCCTTTATTGTTATTGTTCTGACCCAATTAGTCACTGCTTTCAAGTTAGGGGATCCAACTGGTTGATTGGACTGAAAGAGATACAAGAATAACAGAATCCCAAACTGGTGGTACAAAAGGAAGAATAGAATTACTTTTTTTTTTATGTGAAGTGCCTCAGTAAGTCAATTGTATGCTTTAACTAAACCTTAATTGCACCAAATCAACAGAAAGCAATCAAAAAGAGTCTGCTTTGGTTTGCCACATACCAGAAACATGAAAAATGAAACCGAACTAATCCAGTAATCTGTCACTGTGAGTGAGCTCCCAATGAAGCCTGTTTTAGTTGCCTTATATCGCAAAACATAGAAAAGACAGGTCTATAAACAACCAAAGCAGCTGATCTCTGCTATTTCCTCTTTATTCAGCGCTGGTGAGGCCACACCTGCAGTGCTGAGTCCAGTT
This sequence comes from Psittacus erithacus, assembly GCA_009867235.2. Classification (NCBI taxonomy): domain Eukaryota; kingdom Metazoa; phylum Chordata; class Aves; order Psittaciformes; family Psittacidae; genus Psittacus; species Psittacus erithacus. Next base: position 26,912 of record WYDI02022781.1, read on the forward strand.
CTGGGCTTCCCAGTAAAAGAGAATCATGGACATACTGGATAGAATCCAGCAAAGGGCCACTAAGGTGCTGAAGGAACTCGAGCATCCATCCTCTCAGGAAAAGTGGAGAGAGCTGGGACTGTCTACCTAGAGAAGAGACGGTTCAGGGATATCATCAATGTATTTAATACCTGAAGGGAGGGTGCAAAGAGGACTGAATTGGGCTTTTTCCAGTGGTGGCCAGTGGCAGGACCAGAGGCAATGGGCACAATCTGAAACACAGGAGGTTTCCTCTAAATAGGAAACACCTTTTCACTGTGAGGGTGACTGAGAAGTGAGTGGCACAGTTGATCACAAAGGCTGTGGAGCTACCCCCTCAGAGATACTCAAAAGCTGTATGGACAAGAAGACAATCCACCGATTCAGGCATCCCCATTCAGGCGATTATGGAGCAAGAAAAGGGATTCCGTATTGTGGTTTGTAAGGCTCCTTACACTGTGTTCAAATACCAAACACACTTTCAGAGACAATCCTTTAAGCAGGTTCTAAAGTGTTGAGATGTATAATACAGAGATGCCCTTCACCTTCCTGATAGCAGAACTGCTGATGACATACCAACAACAGCAAAACTGCTTGTGTCTAACATAAACCAGCAGAAAATCCTTGCAAATGTATTCTAATCTGTGCATGCCTCCAGGTCCCATCCACTTCATTGCAGTTAGAAAAATACTGAGTTATGAAACATACTGAATTATGAAATATCATTGCCTACTTTGATGAGTACCAGTATGTACATACTTTTATGTTAACTAAACCCCAGCTTATCCTTCTCCCCTGTACTGGTTTATGGCTCAGCTCATCTAAGGAAAAAAGCAAACCCTACTTTCTGAATGTAAAAGAAAAGAACAGTAGAAGTGAACATGTTTGTCCAGAGAATATTCTCCTGCAGGGTATGTCTACGCTGCCCAGTGTAGCTGACATCTCTGGGCTGCTGTCAGCAGAAGTAGCTCAGATCAAACTGGCATAGCCATGTTAAGGTAGAGCATCATGCAAGGCATTTGCTCTGAACTAAGAGCTGTACCGCTTCTCCTATTCAATCTAGCCTGTTGAACTGGCTCTGATGTCCATACACTGCACTGCATTGCAACTAGAGAATGAAGCATGTATTTTATTAAACCTCAAAATGAAAGCATGTTTTTTTGCTACATGCACAATACTATTCTTTGATGTCTGAGTTAAAGAGCCTGTCAAGTAAATGATTTGAAGCTATCAAATGACTGATCATGAGGATTTAGAGAATGTTTATCTTGTCAGATATTCAGGCTGAATTTATGTGTAGTGCTACTTCTTTATTATCATTTCCATAATAAATTTGGATTTGATCCTGCATTAAGAAAGTCATATAGGGCTGGGGCTGCAAACTCCTGAACATCCTGGTATTTCTCAGTTTCTGATGACATTACACTCTGCATACTGATTTGAAAGAATTCATATACCTCAGCACCTTTGGGAATTTTCCCATTATCATGTCTCGCCTCTTTTCTTGCTAAGAACAATTAGATGAAGGTGGTAAAGAAGTAATGCTACTTCAGAATTTCAGAACAGCTGTGAATTAAGTGCCTATTTCAAGTCATGCTATGTATTTACTGTAAATGTTATTACTTACTGGAAAAAAAAATATTAGATCCTCCTACAGTTCCAGTATGAAAGGTATGTGTTACATAGCAATAGTTTGCCTTGTCTTCAATTTAGAAATAGATTTAAATTACATAGCACTTTTTCACAAACTGAAGACTACAGCATCCTCATTAGCCAGGCAAGGATATTCTGACTTACCACACAGTTCAGTTAACTGCTATCTGAAACTATGTTTTAATTTCTCATAATTTTCATTTCTTCATCTACACCCACAGGCTGCCACCAACATCATAGCAAGTGGACAATCAAAGCATTCCACACCTTTCTCATCCTCGCTGTCTCCTTCTTCAGCCCACTATGCTCAGGCAAAAATATATCACCATGCTACTCCCCTCTACAGTCAGCCTCTCAGCACCAAGCTTTAACTCTAGGTTATTAAGAATAAAAAGGAATAAACTTTCCATCAAAAAAGGAAAGCTTTCCATCAGCTCATGACTTTCAGTTGCTGTTTTTCCTTGTCCTAGGATTAAGGTTTGACAGCAATGTAATAACACTCAGCAACAAGCAATGTGAAATATTTTCTGTGTAAACAGTACCTATTTTCTTCTGCTCTTGCTTCCCATTTTGTCTCCTTGTTTTTGACCTGGCTTGCTCAGTGCCCCACTGCAGTGCTTCTTTTCCCCATGTGATCATATATTTTCCTGCTTCACACTTCTACATTCTCTTCCAAACCTCAAAATGTTAAGAGTCCAGAGCTGGCCCTTAAAAGCAAGATATTCACACAGATCTGATACCTAGCACCTGGCCATAAATAAAAGGCAGATGTTGTCTCAGATCTAAACGCAAAGGGATACATTGCTTCAGGTAAGTTCGTGCTCTTCAAACTCTTACTCTCTTCTAGTGTTTAAGCTACATGAAGGCAGCAGTTTGGAGGAAAATGTAATGAACAAAAAAAGCAAGAAAATTAAAGATCATGATCAGGCTTCTGAGGCATTACCTTCCGGCAAAACACCTCTTACAACTTCTATCACACCGTCTTCCTTCCAAATATCCCTAATTTTTTTTAAATGCCCTTCCATGCATTTCTTAACGTCTCATCTTAAATCTCTCACTCCAAATACCTTCCTCCAGCCACAACTTCTTTTTCATTATGGCCTCCTTCCTTCTCAATATAACTTTAAGGGTTCTGATTTAGTTGCCGTTTTGATGGTGACCCAGCAAGTGCTGAAGGCATTCATACAACTAGTAAGTGGTTCGGTAGCTCACACCACTAACACTGATAGCACATGCCCAAGTGTTTCCTCTCAGACAGGGAGTGTAGACCTAAGACGCTATTATGGTGATAATAAACCTCTTCAGAAATAATCTTTATAATCCCTTTAGTATTTGCACAATTTTCATGGTCAGAAAACATTTTGAAACACCAGCTAAAGTCTGAGAACTCTATGGGACAATATTCCTTCTTTCCTGCAAAAATCACTGAAGCTCATTCTGATGCATTTTCCCACCCCTCAACAAGGTGAGTCATTACATAACTTTCATTATAAATCAGATGTAAAAAAAAAAAGACCACACAATAACAGCGTGTGCTTACATCACAATACTCACCAAATTCTCATCTGAACATGTGGCTTCTTCAGTATATCAGCCATCAGCATTTTTTATATTTCTTTACCATTTTCTTTATTGGAAAATGCTGGATTTGCCACAGATGATTCCAAGATACTTACCCAGTAGTGTAAGGTATATTTATTCCCCCTAGATTAATGCTTTCACATCCAACAATGAAGAGAGTTGAAAAGCACAGTAGAGATACACCACTGCAGATCATAGCCAACTTTGCAGACTCTCTCGCGCCAAGTTTCAGTTTTTTTATAATGTAGCCACCAAGGACAATACCAACACCAGCACTTGGAACAATAATCACACCTGCCAGGAAGAAGTTTGAGCAACATTAAAACAGGACTTATAGCAATGGGATAAAACATAGATACTGGTTTCACTCCCTAATTAGATGACTGCAAATGCTGCACTAAGATCTCCATTGTCTAATTCTCTGTTAGCAAACTGAGTCAGACTTTTCAAACCTCTGGAGTGTTGTCAAAGAATTAATAAAAGCCTCCTTATGATATTACCAACAGCCAAAGCACTATAAGAGAACTATTGTACTGACAAGCAGAAACATTGCTTTGTATTTATTTTAGAATGGGGAGAAGGGCTACATATTGCTCCAGTTTAAGTACTGAAAACTTGAAGAAATCCAGATTCGGACATGAATCTTCTTCTCCCTACTCTCACAATTAGTGCCAGTGAATCACAAGTGCTAACCTCAGGCCAGACCTCAGAAATGACTCCCACCTGGGAGCGCACACATGAGCCAGGCTGCTAATTCTGCCTTCCAAATACTTTATTCAAGCTGAAAAGCACTTTCCTACATCAGCATCCTCATTCATCTTGGCACAGCCACATGGAGTATAAATTGATCAAACACAATTACAGAAATTAAGATACTAGAATTAGTATTTGGGTAAGTTTAAGACACAAAAGATGTGCCTATGAAATTTCTTTTGCTCTGCTGCTGTAGTCTTAAGGTAGCAGTTCAGCAACACATCACCAGTCTGTCCTCATTTCTCAGGGCCTAAGGAGGCATTAAATCTGCAATTGTCTTGCACATCTTCACTTCTCTTGGCTTTTGCTTTTCACTGACATGTCAGAAGGTCTTTAAATTAGGTCTTTGCTAATAAAGATGCATTCCCCACAAATAAGGAATTTGAACAACTTTTGGCAGCTTCATCTACTGGGAAGGAGCTAAACTTTATAATTCAAATTCTTAAAGATGTTGATCTTCTTTTTAAAGAAGCCAGTAGGACTATCATTTGCAAATATCCTTAATATTATTGCAAAGTATTCTCATTCTCTGACAATTCGTCTAAAGTTGAGGGGGACATTATTTTTATCAAAATGTTGAGATTGTAAAAATACAAATAAGAGGTAAAAATAGTTGCTGCTTTAATTATATTGCCATCACCAATGGCACTATAAAATAAAATGTCATTTCATGAGGAAGATTCTTCATAATAACCCTCCACAGAATCAAAACCAGTCTTTCTCATAAGAGCAGAAATTAGATGTTTAAGTCCTCCTAGGAAAATTAAATGATTTTCACAAAGTTCAAAGCTGTTATCTCTCTTGAGCTGTTATATCTCTCACATTCAATGACTGAACATGAACAAGGAAAAGAAATAATGCAAATCCTTTCACTTGCACTGAGAATGTTCTTTCTGGGTAAAAATTGTAACCCAGCCATCTGAGTCTGCTAGGCATGCCCTGCTCTATGAAATCTGTGTCAGAGAAGCTGACATCCATACCAAAGACAGATTGGGATCACTTGCAATGTCTTCTAAAACACCTTTGTTAGGTGAATCAAATTCCATGGACCTAATCCACAGCTATATCAGTTATATGAACTAAGGATCTAGCCCAAGGTAACAGCTTACTGACAATAAATTAACCTCAGCATTTTATTCTTCGTCCTTCCACCTCATAGCTTAGGCTTGAGCGCTTAACCTCTTTTGGACCTGAATTTACCTTTTCTTTCTTATTCTTTTGAAGGCATGGATATTGGAAAAGTCTTTCACTAGAACTGAGACTCTGCATGTCTGTGCCTAGTACCTTGTGAAAACTGAGCATGTAAATATTTTGCTAGGCATTAGGTTAGTCATTCTTCCATTAGTGAGTTACCCTGCACTGCTGTTTTCACCCATCTTCTGCCACACCATGAAGATCAGAACATTAAACACGAGAAAAACATGAGCAAATTCCCCACTAAGGCTTTCTCTCATTCAGGAAGATGGAAAGGCTGAATGAAAGCCTACACACAAGATGTGTAAAGACCAATTCTCCATGCAAAGTAGAGCTGGTGATGGAGCTCTCTCTCTGGGAGAAACTGGAAGGGCAAGAACAGATTTTGCTGTTTGTGGTGAAGGCCATAGAGAGAGGCACTCATTCCCTTCCTGACAGAAAGCCTGACAGGTTCTTTTGCCCCAAGTACAAACTCTTCATCCTTATGCCCCTCTGTTTCCACAGAGAACGTGAAATCAGAAGTGATGTACTGTCAAAGGAATGCAGCACTTCTAGGCGAGTTTCCAGGGCAAAGCAAAGCATGTACATCTAATCAGGACACACATTCTTCTTTTTCAAACGCATTTAGAGGAATAAAGCTTAAGATCCGATACTAAGCTGTTGCACTGCACTCTCCTTCATTTTATAATGACAGCTTGGCTTACAGGAATTGTGCGTGTGCTAAATACACTCCTGGATACAGTGCTCCAAGGCAGTATCGTCTTTCAGTCAGCAATTTTCAAGCTTTGTCCTTTTTACTGTTGTCAGGATACTGCAGCACTTGAGGCTTGCCACAGCAGCAAGAGATGATCTTAACAGCCACTAATAGTCTGGTAACAGAAAACTGCAATATCTGCTAAGCAGGCTACACTTCCAAAGGGAATACAATGGACATTTTCAAACTAATTCTGTCTGGGATACGTATTATACCTTTTCTAAAGCTAAAGGTAGATCCAAAGTATTTGTAACCATTTTAGCAGATGTTACCAGAACAATGCTTTATGACATATAGTGTGCAGTTCTCTCAATTATATATTATTTGAATTGTAATTCTCTCTTTCACATGTAAATCCGTTAACAAAGCACCCGAAATTTTAACCTGGATTTGTCTAAGATCTACCTGCACTCTAACGTCAAAGTTCTCTTTTTTTTTTTTTTTTAGGAATTAAAGGCTGGAGGCTAAATGCCACCTTCTCTACACACACTAAACAAAACTCCAAGCAAGACAAGACTGGAGCACAAGCTGCACAAGTTCAAGACATAAAGTTTGGCACATGGCATTTTGCTGATGATTAATGCCAGGTTTGTTTAAAAACAGAAAGAAATTGAGACTTAATGAAATAATTGTTGCTTATGAATTGAGATAGAAAATGACCAAAAATAACTTCACATTACTCACATGAAGGGATTCAGTAAACACATGTACTCAACTGGCAATGCACATACAAGTGTGTATGTAGTATATAGTATGTGCATGTAGATGCAGTAATATAAATAACATGTTAAGTCCTCCTTTTATTAACCAGAAGTTTGTAAACTGGATGTCTTCAACTAATTAGCCAGTAACTAGAAAAAGAATTTGTAAAACTAATAACAACTGTTGCTTTTAATGCTAAGTTTAGGAGTTGGGGTTGTGCAAGCAGCGCTCACTTGTCTGCTTTGCACATCCAGCCTAAGCTATTCCATCTTCTTCTGGCTCATTACAATAGTCTTTATCAAGTAATTTATAACAGGAAAAACAACATAGCTTCACACTCTGAACAGGGCCACATCACTTTTTTCTCTTTTAATGTACTGGCTGTTGAATATTTTGTCTAGAAATAATGTTTTCGGTTTATCCTGAGAACAAACTAACTTATGGAGTATCAAACCCATCAAGACTCATTACAGTACGTGTGTAGCTACCCTAAACTTCTGATAGAATCAGGTTCCCATCAATCAATGTTTCCTCCCTATATGCAGTACACAGGGATTTCATGCCCTGAAGAAAATCTCATCTCAGCAAGCTCTCGAACAGAAGTCACTACATGGTGCTTTTCTGATGTTTCCCCTCTGCAGTCTAGAAAGACTCACATTTCTTCCAGTCACTGCAGATGACACGATTCCCATGTGAGGTCTGAGCGTCTTCTCTCTTTCTTCTGCTACTTTTTGTCTTTTCCTTGACTGATGCCCCTGGGGAGCTTCACCCCATACTTCACCCCTGTTCCCACAACTCACTCTCCATTCCATCACTTCTTCTCACACACAGTATCTAGAAGCATAGGGGAGCAAAGAACTAACATGCTTTGCAATTAGCAGCTATTCTGTACGGGAAGTACTATGGTGAAGTCAAAAAGATGCTTATAAAGATAAGTGTCTTTGATGCCCCTAGGAGAGAAGGAAGATGGTCTGCATGACACGGGCCCCAATTCTGCACAATATTTTAGCCCATTTCCCTAGGGAAGTTCGCATCTTGCCCTCCTGCAGAGTGATACAAAGCTTAAAATTTAGTAGTCTATAGCTCTGTTAGAAGTTGGGCTTGGCTGTACATTGCTGTAGCAGCTGTGAAAGAGCCACACTTGCAAAAGGGTCTCAGACCTAGAAAGACAGGTGGGAAAGGATGTGGGGAGCTCTCTGGGCTAGACTGGATTGTTATGCACACAGTGTGAAAAAGTAAATTAGGAGAAAACCACCAGCTTGGAGGGGAGAGATAACTGAAGGATGGGACAGATAAATTTTAACTCACCACTGGGGAAAAAAGAAAGATTAAGGTGTTTTAAAGATCAAAGAGGAAGTAAAATTCACAGAAAATAAGAACAGACTTCAAAAATCTTCAAAAATCACAAACTGCAGTAACTCTTATTGGGTCTCTATTGTTTTTGTTGCTTTTCCCCCTCCTTGGAGACCATTAGTGTATTAGAAAATGTCTGTCTAGGCTTATGTAAAAACCCCCAGCCCTTTAACAATATAAATGGGCTCACGTTTTACTAAACACGTATAACAAACATCAAAAAATGGCCTGAATACCTAACAAAATACACAAAGCTGTATCCAATCACCTGTTCCAACAAGCATATTTTTGGTTCATTCCTACATTAATTCATTTCATCAGTTGAAGAAAACCAACCCTTGCAAGGTTATACTATGTGGCAATGCCTTACCAGTGTAGATGCTGGCATTGGAAGCTGGGATGCCAAACTGTGACTCGATGAACTTGGGAATGAAGGTAATAAAAGCTGTGACAATGGCACTCTCAGCTGTGTATGACAAACTCACAAAAAGGAATGTCATGTTGCTTAAGATCCTGACAGCTGCTCTTGGAAGTTCTATAAAATGACAAAAATTATAAACAAATGTTATCAATAATGAGCGAGAAACAAAAGCAAACTGAAACAAAAAAACTTCATTTTCTCTGAGATGGACTGGCAAGAATGACTTGCTAGCATCTGGCTACATTTGCTAAGCGGAAGGGAGACTGTATATTTGGGATTGCAGTCTTTGCTGTCTGCTTTTACCCTATCTCACTGCATCGCCGCAGGGCTGCAGTCCTGCTTTTCACATACACAACTGAGGTCTGTTTTAACAAAACCATCTGAAGAAACAGGGTCTACATAGTAACACTCTAAAGGAAAGAAAAACAGCAATAAAATGTAGCAATCTTGGAGGTATTGTGATGTCTCAGTCTGAAATTTTCTATGAGATAACACGTCACACTTGTGAACCAACAGCACTGAGTTTTGCACTCCACAGGAGGAAAACAGATCACACACTCCCCCCCCGTAACTCTGCTTCAAGGACCATGCTTGAAAACTGAGATAATAATACCAAAATTTTAAAAAAGAACAAAAATATTTTTAATTAAACATTTTTCTATACGATTTAAAAATATCTACTGTAAATGCAGACAAAACATACTGAAAAATTATGTCAGTGATATCACTGAATCTCAACATAGCTTATACACAACTCATTTAATATTCTCGGAAGGGGTAAAACAATTAAAAATGAGAACACATCATTAACTTAAATTGAAAAAGTATTCACAGACGTTGCAATTATTCTCAAATCGAATATCAAAACCCCATGAAATTCAGCACTGTAGTTAAAAGAAATTCCTAAATAATTCCAAGTCAGTCTTGTAGCGATGTCAAATTATCATCACAAGATGATATCTCTATTCAAGACTTAATTTTTTCAGATCAGACAGCGTGATTTTAAACTTTTTTCTTTTTTCTTGAGCTTATACCAAGATCAGATCTTCTCTTCAAGTATTATATCTAACCTACTATGGTTTGGGGTTTTTTATTTGCTTTTCACTTTGTACAAAAACTGAATGCTGCTTGAATCAAAGCCCATTGAATTCAATGACAAGAGCACCCATTAGAAATGTAACACATTGAGTAAGAGCTCTGGAGTGAGAATTTCAAGGATGTTAAAAGTTGTCAAGTCAAAAATCTGTCTTACTTTCTACATTGATTCCAGTAGGTTATACGTATGAAAGCAAACAGAATTTAGACTCTTGTCATGTCAAAACTTGTCAGGCTGCAAATTAGCACCTAAGTTGTCTTACTGCATTCAGTCTTAGTTTATGCCAGTTGTCAAAATTTATATTGAGTTCATTATGAGTACAGGGCTTATAATTTTAATGTAGTCAAATGCTCCCTTGCTGCTCCCTATGAAGAAATGTATTAAATGTTAAATACAAAATGTTAAATATAAAACTTGGACATAAGTAATGCACAAATCATTAAAAAGCATTCATATATTTGAATCTTAATGGTTTTTACCACCTACAGCTTTTTTTACAAATATTTGAGTCTGCTTGCAGTAGAAAAACAGAAACAAGATAACAGGAGAATGAAACAATATAGTCAACATGAATACATGGAAACTGTAATGCAACTGTACACCTTCAGAAACTACATTACAGTGGCAAGTTTAGATAAAACAGTTTCAGTAATTGTTGACAAATATGATGTACATTTAAAATACAGTTGCTCAAAAATTATCTCATTGTTCAAAAGGAAATGAAAGAGAGAGAAAAAAAAAAGAAAGATCTAAAATACCATCAGATGTCAGCCCTCAAATGTCACCAGCTTCAGCTTTGTGTCTATTTTGGGGTTGGTTTGGGTTGGGTTAGCTGATGGGGACTTAGATGGAAAAAGAAATCAAAGGGTAACAGCCAAGATACTCTAACCCAGCTTTTGCAAAGCCTCTCATGGGACTACATGATGAAGTTTAAAACGGCTGCCACAGGGCTGCAGCAGGGCAGCTGTAGCAGGATTTCTATGGGGACAACATGCAGGATTGAGTGCTTTCCCCTCTGTAGCAGAAGCAAGAACTTATGACCATGCTGCAGCTGCTGCTGCAAGAAAGGAGTCAAGAAGCAGAAAGAGGGAATGCCAGGATTGAAACTGAGCTATTTGGTGGCAGTTGCTCCCCTGTGCTGAAAACATGTGGAAGAAAATTAATAAGACAGTAACTTTCAGAAGACTGGATATTAGAAAGAGAACTATAATTTCACTAGTAAGATGAACTAAGTGCTCTTTGTAGAAATTAACTGGGAGTCCTTGGCCAAGGGGTAAATTAAAGATCTTTGCTAAATCCGTTACTTTACAGTGCATGGTCCAAATATCGTAATACCTGGTAAAGTTTAGCTCTTCTTGGTAAAACTGAGCTTCAGGAAAATGTCTGGTTTAGTATTTTTGATCTAAAGGTACTGAAGAACTAATAAGGTAATGAACTGCAGAGTTAACAAACATTTTGCTCTTGTGTTTGGATGTAGAGCTGTACCTTCTGCTGACTCCTACTTGTATCTTATCTGAGCACTCAGTCTAAAGGTCGTTATTAATTTTAAAACTAATTAGTATTTTGAAATTGGATTTCCACTGATAAATTGATAAAATTCAGTGTCTTAGAATAAGCACAAGTTCTCTTACACCCGTGTGAAGGATTCTTCAGGGAACAGCTCTGCTGATTACTATCATTTTTGGTATGAAATGAAACAGCTTATTCGTGCATGCTGCACTAATAGATACCACCTGAAGCAATTGAGACTTGAAGCTCGTTGTGATTTATATACAGCAACTGCCTGGCATACATGGAAAAGATGCTACATAGTAAGAAATTATCAAATAAAAAAATAATAATTCAGAATTAGGTTTTCCCTGCTTTGCCTCTATGATTACAGTCAAATCCCATGTGACAAAATCTGTATTACACTTCCGAATTCAAAAACCTGTAATAAAAAGGCATTACAAGTATCTCATATCTTTCAACCACACTAATTCTAGTAAAAAACAAGAAGCTAAAAACTTCAAGGATCCTTTGTACTACATAATCAATCATGGATTTAAAACATTTCAGTGTCATATTATCTTTGTGTGACCAGACATAGGGCTAGGTTTTGATTTCAAGGCCACTATTAAACCTGTCAGGTTCTGATTTTTAGGTCTTAAAAAAACATCTTTTCTGCAAGTGTGCACCAGAAACAAACCAATGAGAACTTGCAGTTTCCCTCATTCTGTCATTTGAACAAACAAATCTCTATCAACCACATTCCTAAAACTGAAATGATCATTTAATATGTCTAGAAACATGTTTACACTTCTGCATAGTAATTCCAGTCTTGAAACATCCTTTCCTTTCCTTTCCTTCCCTTCCCTTTCCTTCCCTTTTTCCTTTCCTTTCCTTTTCTTTTCCTTTCCTTTCCTTTCCTTTCCTTTCCTTTCCTTTCCTTTCCTTTCCTTTCCTTTCCTTTCCTTTCCTT
>WYDI02022782.1:0-165466 GCA_009867235.2 Psittacus erithacus
GCGGGGGGAGGAAGTGGGGGGCAGAGTGAGAGAGCGACTGTGTGACTGGGCTTAAACCATGACAGAGATACGCATAAATGGCAATAAATGGACAAAATATTAGCGAGTGGGTTTGCTTCCACTGGGCCCTTGCTGGAATCGTGTCCTTGCTCTATTTTACTTTTGCCAGACAGGCAAGATGACAAATGATGACAAAACTTACTTGAAAAGCTTGCAGATAAGAGGAGGATTTAGGGAAAGTGATTCACAAATGAAGACGACAAGTCACTCAGACAGTACCCCCTTCAAACTGGCATTTGAATATGACAAAAAATGCGAACACATGTATTCTCTAGATACAGAGAATGAAGGCCACATCCTATCTGAATGCTTGTATGTGGGTAACTGTGCGAAGAAGTATTGATGCGTACTGGGAAGGTGTTATGGGACAAAACTGCATTCACTGTTGCTGTGGTATGAAAAAGCAACAAACAAGACACTGGCCCCAGTGAGCCTGGCATCATGCATGTGTTCTGCAAGAGCTGAGCCAACCTTACAAGTTAAATAAGATGGGTGGGCCAGGAACAGGAGGACAGATGGACTTCCTGTCATTGCAGATGGAAAACAGAACCACTGTGCAAAGCCAGAGTGTGTTGTGAATGGAGGAAACCAGTGTAGATTTCTTCAACATCGCTGTGCCTGTTCCAGTCTCATGATTACACTCAGCTGCTGCTGCAGGCTGATGGGCAGTCTGCTCTCCTGCCTGGCAAGCAAAGGCCTCCCATGAGTACAAGTTTGTCATTCCTCTCCTTTCTGATGTTAACACTCCCTGGTAAAATCCCTCAGGTCAGCAACACTGCCCTCATACAGGAGACGGCAAAGCACAAATGGGCACTGCTCCTCCACTACACCTCAGTGCTCCAAGAGGGCTTTCCACTGTGTTCCTGCTTATCTTATTTATGCCTTGTACTTTGAATCACACAAACACACTTGATCTTCTCCCTCCCACAGCGCACACTACATGAAACTCCTTAAAGATGTTTCTTATCACAAGTGGCATTTTTAGAACTGCAATGTATGGGCGGTGTTCACTCCTCCAGTACATGAGCTGCTTATCAATCATTTAATTGTGATGTCTTGGTCTTCACCCAGATGGTCCCTTTCAGCAGATAGCATTGTCTTTTAAAACTTTAGATAATTATAGCCCTGTAAATGGAGAGTGGAAGATTTGTTGGCTGCAGCCAGCTCATCTTTCTTCAGTAACAGCCTCATTGTCTAGTCATTGCCTTACTCACAATGGGAAGAGATCCGTGCAAATGGAGACACCCATTTAAAGATGCTCCTCAGCTGAGTAAATAGTATCAGCAGCCTAGCTGATAGAAAGTCCAGGAAGGACTAAAATCTAAGTTTGACTCAGCTGGGGTTTTTTATCCCCTCCTTCCCTAGGCACACAAAGTAGAAGGGAATGAACGTCTATGCAGCTAACACAGCTGATTTAAAACACACTTAAACCCTGTCTACACCAGCCAACAATACCCTGTCAGTACTTTGGGTTGTGTTTTTTTCTTTTTAAACAAAACCATTTAACAAGGTTCCTGAGGGAAATGGGCCCATCATTTCTCTGTTGTTTCTCTCCATAGTGCAGTGGTGAAAATGCAGCTTCAAGCAGAACTTGGACATTTTTACCAGTGCGCTGCCCGCTTCTCTCAGATCATCCGGTGGCTCAGCTCCACCAAGTGGTGCCCACACCCCCCTTTCCAGCTAGCTCCCTTTTGGCCTGCCCTCACTCTGGGTGGGCACTGCAGCTCTACTTTGCCCACACAATGCCACTCTCCTGCCCTGGGCACCAGCAGCAGCTCCTTGGAGCCACTGCAGCACAGTCTCAGCCCACATCCTCTGCATCACAGCACATCACAGCACAGAGGGACTGCCCGGCTCTGAAGTTTAAAAATTACCTTTGTCACAAGGGAAGATTAATCTCTGAACAAATTGATGGTAGAAAATAGTAGAGTGCTGACTCGGCATATGTCTTTTCTTTCAAAGACAGAGTTAATGCATACATGTCAAAACAACTGCTATTCAGATCCCATGGTGCCCTCCAGCAAGGGAGGTCTAGCACCCTGGGTGTACCCTGGACACGGTGGCTGGATTTGTTTGAGGACACCACAGTTAAAGGGAGGCCTTCAACTTGAATAAAATAGAAGAATCTGGGGAAAAAACTATCTTCCTTATTGCACTAAAGAAAATATGAATTCCCGTTTCTTTCAGAGGTTTGACAGCCAGTAAAAAAAAAAAAAAAGAAAAAAAGATGTGCTGCTTTTTTATTGCTTTGCAAACCAGATTTTCTGATTTCCCATAAGATTCCATGGCTGGATGGAAAACAAGTTGTACCCTGAGACTCCAAGGGAAGATAATTTTTCATCATCCTCCATCTTTGTTTACAATTTAACTTGTTTAGGAAAACACTTATCCTTCTCCATGTAATTTTTAAGTTTTTGTTTTGTTTGGAGCATAAGCAAAGCTTACACACCCTGCTTATCACTTATGCAGAAGGCTTAAAAGGCACAAATTTCTTCCCTCCAATTTAAGCTACTATGAGAAAAAGTTACTTCATTTAGAAGTTGACTTATTCAAGAATTGCAAATAAAACTATGAGTTTACCGCAGTGTTTAATGGGCAATGAAGTACACTCAGAAATGATGCATTAGGGCTGAGATGAGAATGCTAACAATTCTATTCAAATTTCCCTCAACAAACCTTCTCAGAAAACCTACACACACAAGTTAACAATAGGTGGCTTTTAATGCAACAGTTCGGAAGTTCACCAGAAAGGTACCAACTTCACAAAGACTAAGTATGAGTAACTCCTCTGAGTCAGTGTCTTGTCACACAATGCACCACACTAAATTTAGGCAGGAACTGGATTGCAGGCTTGATTTTCAAAGAGTTTCAGAGCGACCCATTTCTATTCCTTCCATCACAAGTGACCACTCTGACTGTACCTTGCAAAGCTCAGATGAAATGCTGAGAGCAAATCTTGAGGGACTGCTTAAATCCATGGCTTCCTGCATGGCATTTATCTGAGCAGCATCTTCCTGCCTCCCACCAGTGTATTAAGCAACATGACTAATACCAGTAACGTATCTACTCCCATCATCTTTTCCCTGAGGTAAAAGTGCTCACAGGAAAGTGTTTCATTTTGGAGTACGTGTGCATGTGCACATACTCACACTCGGGCCTGGATATAGCTAACCAATGCTGTTCATGTTAGAGGGAAAACCCAAAGAACAGGGAGCAGCCTATAGCGTCAGTTGTGATTTCTCAGCTACGTCAAGGACTTAAAGAGAGGTTTTGCACAGAAGAAGCCTGTGTGCCCGTTTATTACTGTTCCAGCTTCAGTGAGGCTGGTTACCATGCTTAAGTCTCTGTGATACTGCAACATTGCTTCTGAACTTCCGGGTTCATGCCACATTTCTAAAACTGAAAATAATCACTGTGTTATCTTTTGCATGGTATTGTTTCACAATTACAGTGTCTTTATGACATATTTATTTCCACCGATACAGGAAAAAGGAAAGCTAAGATTCCTCCACAATTGTTCCTGATTAAAGTACTTGTTTACATAACATTGGAAAACTGCAACAAAACCAACTAGAAAAAACAAGCTGCTCCAAATGAAAATATATCTTCTTCCTTAATCTCAGGAATTGCATTTAATTTTCTTGATTTAAACAGACATGTTTTACTAGGAGGAGCAACAGAGTGAATTTTGTTCATGGCACATGTTAAATAAAATGAGCTCCCTGTCAGAGAAAATAAACCAACCAAATTTTCTCTAAATCCAAAGGGGTTTACTATTGTAGCCCAGTCAGTTCAAGCAGCAATGAATTTCAACAAATGTAGCATTGACATCACTTGCTACTTAGACAGCGGTAAAGTTTGCCCTAATAGCCAATAAATAAAATCCCTGCTTTTGTCTGGTCACTCAGTACATTCTCAAATGTGATTAAGTTGCCTCAAAACTAATGGTAATATTTTATTAGATTTTGAACAGAATAATGCTAGACTAATAATGTCAGTAACTGAGCCTGACAATCGAGAATACTGGATAGTAGCACACAATTAAATCACTTTTTAATATATCTGAATTTTATCAATAGTAACATGTATTTCATTTAATCTTACTCTGATTGATTTGTATTTCACCTTAAACGTGCAAAACAAGCTTTCACTTACTATTGGTTTAAAGTACTTTTGCAGACGGTAAATTCAGAGTCATTTGCTTAAATGCACAGCTCATTTCTCACCCATATTTTGGCTTGTGTTTTATTCATTCTAAAGTGATACAGCGCTCACACTCCATATCTGAAAGCAAACAGAGAGATCCCAAGATACCATCACAGGAAACACCCTGGGAAAACAGAAAAAAAAAGAAAACAGGGAGAATTTAGCAAACACTTGCTATTCTCCAGCACTAATGAGGCAGAATCTCCTCCAGATTAATAAGTAACAGTTGACTGTCTGGAAAAGAAGAGGGTAGGGAAAGGTGGGGGCAGTGCCGCTTTTCTTAGCCAGGCTGAGTGGAGCAGGCCAACCACCACTTTGCAGAGGTGTGCAAAAACTGAGAGCTCTCACTTTAACCCCTTCGAGGCTGCAGGAGAGTGCTGGTCTGAAGCTCCAGCTCCTCTCATCCCCTCCTCATTTAATCAGACCCCCTCAGTTTGATCTTCAGTTCCATAAATTAAAATGCTTAAGGAACTTAAAGGCTTTTTAAAGCCTTTTGCAATGAAGAGATTTGCTAGGCCCAGGCAGGCTGGCCATTAACAGCGCAGCAGAACACAGAGAACAGAGAGTACTGCTCTCAGGTGCAGCACATGCAGAGCTCATCATCTGCTCTCTCCTCGCACCCTTGGCCTCAGCTGCCCTCCCCTGACTCACCCTTGCAGACATAGATAAGCAAACTTCAAAAAGTCCAGATTCTGTTTGGGTAAGTGCCCAAAAGTTCAAAAACTGGCTTGGAAACACAGCGAGAATAGGCTGTCTTGGGAGGTGGCCAAACATTCTCCAGTGAGGCTGGGCTATAAACACTTCAAGAATAGCCTCTCTCGTAGTATTTTGGTGGTATTTGTTTCTCATCCTGTCTGGCTGGGAAAGTAAAGTATCACAAGAACAAAAGGACTCGGGTATAAATCTGTGGGCCTGTTTCTCTCTGGTCTTGTGCCTGCGCCCTGGGCAAGGGGGGAGCTGCACTTTCTGCCAGCTTTGCCCACATTGTGCACAGGGGTCAGGCGGCGGCAGTGTGGTGTGGGTTCCTTGTTTAAGGACAGTGCGTGCATATTGCAGCTAAGCCAAATAAAAGCTGCCTGCCACCCAGGACAGGCCTTCCTTCGCTCCTGATACTGGAGCTAAACTGACAGAAAGCAAAGGCTGCTGAAAATAAAGAGGAAGAGCATAAGTTTTGCCTGGTCAAAATCCGTATGTCAGCTCACTGCCAGGGGTCGGATGTGCATCAGGGCAAGGGCAGGACTTTGCAAGGCAGAGGGCAGGAGAGAGGGAGGAAGACTAACTCTGCTCAGCAGCAGTCAACTATAAATGTGAAACCACAGCCAGAGATCCTGAACGTTAAGTTAAAGCCTCTTCTTCTTGTATGGAAACAAATACTTCCTCACTTTTAAGAACGGCGATGAGTCACCGTATTCATTCAGCCTGCAGTCAAAACCAGCACTCGTTTCTGAAGTTCGCTCCCAGCTTGATCTAGGGCATCATCAACTCAGAGCATTTACTCCGGTGTGGGCAATGATCTGAATGAGCGTAACCGCATCCTCCACCTCAGGGCAAGTCATGCCATGGCCCTTGCCCAAGGCACACGTTTACCAGGAGTGATAGAGTGCTGGAGAGGACACAGCTGTCACCACGAGTGAGGCCAAGGCAAGACCGCAGAGCAAAGAGAACAGATGAAGAAAGCAACAGCCCTGGACAACAAAGCAAACACTTCCAGGAAGAGGGGAGCATATGAAACCTTTCTGGTGTGTCTCACGCTTGGTTGGCACCTGAGGTTGCTGCGTGGTTTCGCAGCAGCACAGGGTCTCTGCAAACATCTAAGGAGATGTGAGTGCATGCAGGGAGGATATCACTGCTGAACAGTTCCACTCCAAAATGGGGGCATGCCCCTTCTCCCTCCTCCTTCTCCCCTTGTGCCAGACCTAGGGCTCATCTGACCCTCTCCTCTAAGCCAGTTCAACTTGGCAATCTGGAAGAAAACTCCAAATAGCCGAAGAAGTGAGCAGTTTTTTGACAGGCTGAAATTTTGAAACTCACCCCACAGTCCAAGTTTGCATACATGTTCTGGCCTCCCCACTGGCCCCGCAGGCCTACCTGCTGGCCTTGCCTGCATGCTGGCCATGGCTGGAGGGGGCCAGCCAGACCCATGCCCCTTCACCCTCTCTGGGCATCCAGGCCCTGCAGTCAGTGGGGGCTGTGGCCCCCAGAATGTGCTCAAGATGCCAGAGGCTCTTTCAGAGGAAAGGCATCAAATGGGAATATGAGGGCCCTGGACAGCAGGGTTGCCCCACTTCCATCAGTGCAACCAGATAGCAAGTTTCACTGATGGAAGCAGGGCATCACAGTCGGCTGCCCTCATCTTCTGCTCTCCCCAGAAGCATCACCCGCTGGGTGATGTGCAAGTGGTTTTGGGCAGCCAGGCCCTGCACCTTCTGCCAGGAAGCCAGGCTGAGGCTCGGGCACATGGGGTGCAAGATGCCTGTCACCTCAGACAGGAGATTCTGCCCTTCAAAGCAAGATCCTACTCTTGCCTGCCTTTTCTGAAGCGAGAGCTTGAGCCAATGGAAGAGAAGAGCTGGTGATGAGGTTATTTATAGCTTCAGCAGCTTCCGCGACAGCAAATAGTAACAGTGCAATGTGAAACTGAGCCAAGCAAAAGTATTTTTCATTGAAAAATAGATGACAGCTTGTTTATACTATCGTAGGGGAAAGGACTATGAAAACGAATGGTGGTGGCAGCAGGTTTTCAAAGGGCAATGTCTCAGGTCACATTGTTAGCCCTTGTTTAGGGCGCCTGCCGGTACTCCGCTGCTGCAGGAGTCCAAACACTTGTCAGCCTCTGAGCAGTGAGCCCCTGGTATGTGTGGCATGGGGATTTGGGTGCCTCAGCGTGGCCCTGCTGCCACAAAGAGCGCCCTCATGAGGCTGTGGTGTGACCAGAGGGTCTCAGCTCTGGTGAGCTCCCGCTGCAGGCACGCCAGCCGCTGCCTTTTCCTGCAGCCGCTAAGGCTATCTGCACAAAGAAACATCCCTGTTTCAGATCAAAGATGTTCCCCAGCTGCATTTGGAGGCAGGAGGCTGCTGCCAGACCTTGGCCAGCCATCTCTGCACCTTTGCTATCTCAAGGTAACATCTACTGTGCCTGCAGAAGTACATCTCTCCCTGCTCTATCAGTTCCCCCCTTAAGCAAGGCTAATTACAATTGACTGCCTCTGCAGCATTGGGATGCTTTGAGATCTGTGGCTGCAAACTCTGCACAGGGAAGCTGCAAGGGTTGTTTCATTACTTATTCATTCCTTGATGTAGCGACTTCTCTCAATTTGAATTTGCAGTCCTCGAAGATGGCTCACTGGGCCACCTGATGAGGAATGTAACAGTTAGTAAGACATTACCACCTCGGCGCTGTTCCACTTTCCCTCCCTCACGCACACTGAGGCCATGTGAGAGGAAGCGGGGTTGCTCACACACGTTCAGCTGAGTCAAGCACGGACATCCCCCGTGCCTTCTGCCCACCCAGCAGCTCTCGCCCACCCGGTACCACCTCGCTGAGAGAAGAGGCTTTTGCACCTACAGAAAGGAGGGGGAAGCTGAGCACTTCTCCATAAGAGGAAAAACTATGCACAGCTTTAGCAAATCTCTTGTGATATTCAGCTGATGCAGAGGCAGGGGGTAATCTATTCTTCTGTTACCCCATAGGCTTCCTGTGCTTTGATAAGCCTCTGTCAGAGCTCTCCCCAAAACTGCGGGAGGACCTGCCTGCTTTTTCTCAATGTGAGAAGAACCAGTTCCACTGAGATGACCTATTTTAACTCCTGCCCCCACAAAAGGGGAATGTAGGGCTTACCCCCTCCCTTGCCTTGGAGGGGCAGCCCCTGTTGAGGCACCACTGGTCCCAGAGGGAGGCAGGAACATTGTCAGGGCTCAGGCTGCAAGGGAAACACAGCTGCATCACTGGAGAGGAGGGGGTTCCTCTTCCTCCTGCTTGAGAGCTGGCCTGTGAAGCGATAGCTCTTTTTCAGTAGCTGTTAAGGGACTTTACAGAAAGGGGATACAATGAGGATGAGGAAGCCTTTTCTTTTCCTCCTCCCTCTGGCAGCCATCCTTGTTGCGTGACACACCTTTGAAAATATCTTTAGTGTCATACTGCTCTGTAAAGTGAGAAAGCGTTTATTATCCTCACTTAACAGCCAGGAGCAGGAGGAAGCAAAAGATCAGGTTGTGCTCTCTCTTTCTTTCTTTCTTTATTTTTTTTTTGTTTAAGTGACTACTTATTTTGGACATGTCTGTTTCTGAGGGCCTGGCTTCAGCCAGCTGTCCTATTATGGCTCTCCCCAAGGGAAATACAGAAATGGGAAGAGAAAGGATCACACCCAAGGCAGCCAGGAGCATCTATGAGTGATATATCTATCTGAGGTCTTTCATGGTCACCCACTGCCTGGCCTGCATGAGGATACCAGACATAGCCAACAATTCTCCATCATCCTCAAGTTCACTGGAGCTCCTGTGAGACTGAGTTGTGCATAAGGATCCACCCAGAAGGATCTGATTTCAGCTGGTGTAAGGGAAGGGCAGCATGGCTGCAGGTCTCAGAAGGCACTGCAGCACAGCAGAAGCTGAAGTCAGTGAGGAAGATACGTGAGACACAGTCTGTTGACGCTGTAGGACAGGCATTCCCAAACTGTGGCTTACAACCTGACGGAGGTCTTAATCAGGGACCTTGCTGGATGCTTTAGAGGGCCTAGAGGACAGCATAAGTGAGGACGTGTCCCTTGCTCCTGCATCCAAACTCTCATGAGAGTAGCTAGGAACATTGTTCTGAAAACCCCTTCTCTTGTTTTCACAACAAGTAACAGCTGTGACAGACAGAGGGGAGCTGTGTGTTATGAAGATCAAGGGTCCTCTTAAGCCAGTGAGCTTCTCAGACTGGCAGGATTTGTGGCATGCTCAGCCCACATCCCTGCCAGTCCCTTTGACTCCCAGTCCAAACAACCAGACACCTACAAGCAGCCAGGTCATCTCCAAGGCTTCAGCTGGAGTCCAAGGGAAGTCTTGAACCTTCAGCTTAGACCCTCTGGGTCTTACTGCAAATGCTCTGCCACTGCACTTCATTTATGAGAGAGGTGAGAAGGTGATACATGCTGCCTGGAACAGAAAGGGTGAAGGACTGCGAGTCATTCAAAGCCAGCGCACGCTGTAAAAGAAGTTAGAAAACCTCCTGAGCACCCCAATTTATTATCCATTACAGTCTCTCATTCATTCCCACTGGGAAAAGCTCCTATAACATAAAACACTCCTATATTTTGAGGAGGCACAAACAAAACAATAGCTTACCCTGCCCTGAAATTGCTCTTTTTTTCCCTGTAATCTTACGAGCCTTTATTTCTGAAGCCAGATTTGCCCTCAAAGCGATTGTATTTTCAGAGCAGGTGAGATATTGGTTTGAATTATTGACTTACACCTTTATGAAGCACAGAGGATCAGGAGAGCTGCTGGAAATTTTGTGAACTGAGCTCTGTTTGCAGCTCTGCCAGAAAAATGCAGCTCAAGTTTCGTTATATGTGTTCACAGCCTGATGAGTCATTATGGGCCAGGGATAATATAAAAATAAAACCACAGAGTGATAAACAGTGGAGTAACATAAGTAACTCTGAAGCAGAAGAAGCGCTATATATCAAGAGTAAGGCCAGCCTAATGAAAGATCCTCAGTAAGGGAAATGACCCGTGAGCTGGCCTATAAGGTCTGCACATCTGTGCTGCGCAGAAGTGCAGGAAGGGCCCAGGATCAGCTCCCAGTTTCTCAATTCCCAGGTTAACCCACATCATCTGCACGTACAAACCACAGAGGGAAACAGGCCAGACAATTCTGCAGCCATCCTTCTGGCTGATATACGAGCTGCAGGAGTAGCCATGCAACAGAGCTGAGTGACAGTAGCGTTGTTGGTCTCATTGGAATTGCTGTCATATTTAATACTTAGCCCACCTGATAAAGGAATGGAAAAAACCAAATCAACAAGCGAAAATTTGCGGATGGGGAAAAGGGAAAGAGAAAAGTCAGAGCTTGGGAAATTTCCAAATGTTTCCCCTCAAGTTTTAAAACTGGACACATTTGTTTTACTGTAAAACAATTTGAAATGTGCAATGAAAAGGCATTTCCAACTTGGAGAAGTAATTTTCAACTTAGTTTTGAAATGACACATGTGCTGATTAAAAACAAAAAACCAAACAACAACTTTTACTTTCTCTGGTGTTTTCTCTATGATAAGGAGAATTCAAGTGTGTTTTAGGGATAGACTTCACCTTTCCCTATAACCAGACTATTAATTTCCAATGAATTTCCAGTGTTAAGTATCTTTTCAGAAGTCTTGAAGCCAGTGCAGTCTCCTATCTCTTTATTTGCAGCATTTTGCCCTTTCCTGTCTGGCAGCGTGGGCCAGATGGGAACCATCCGTGGGCCACCTACAACACCAAAAATGAGCAAACAGAGCCCCTGTGGCTGGCACTGTAGATTGCTGTCAAATCCCTAGAGACAGGCCACTATACAGCCTGGGAAATGGCTGCATTTGCAAGGATCACTGTAGGGAGCAGCTTGTGCACACAGAGAAGGGCAGAGCTGCCCATTGCATGAAAGGGAGTGGACTGTCCTGAGCCCAGGGGAGGTCTTGGTGGCTGCTGACAACTGAAGGAGTCTTCCAGACAGTTTGGAAATGGAGAAACAAGACGCCCAGATGTGATTTTAATATCTAGCCATTTGCATGTGTGTAGGAAACAAGAAAGGCCAGGGAATCCCTTATCCTTAACAAAAGATTGCACTATTCCTGCAGTGAGAGCATCGAGAGACCTGGCCCTGTGGCAGACACTGACTGCAAAAGTCACCTAAAGAGCACAATCCCAGTGGTTCTTTTCCTCGCCAGACCCCTTGCAGGTGCTCTGTGTGTTGGATGTCGCCATGATTGCATTGCACTGGACCATAGGACGAGCACCTCAGTGTGTCACAAGGTGTGGAAGGACCTTTGTGTAGCCCTGGTCTTGAGCTGTTATAATCCAGACTGAAATGTGAGCAACAGTGTTCAACTCAAGCTAAAATAAATCAAAGTCAGCATCATTTTTCTCCTGCCTGGCTCATGATAGCAGCAACAAACTAACAAGTACTAACCTCAGAGCTGTGAACATTTTGTTGTTAGCACCAGGGCTGATTTATGAGGAATTAAACAAAATGTTGCTTATGCTGGCCGGCCTCATTGCAGAAACAGGAGATAAAACACATCAGTGTTTATCCAGTCCTGTAGGAAGGAGCTGGTGTGGGAGAGGAGATATTTTTGCATCATGGTCATGTGTAAGGCAAATTTCACATGGATTTTTATGCAGACTCATAAATCAGTCCATGTTCCCTCTAAAAGTTCATGGTCTTTAGCAAACCTCCCAGTGAACTGGGGCTTAGCTTAGAGATTGTAAAGAAACCTGAAACCAAGCAAGTTTGAACTAATTTCATATTTTGCTGTGAACATTTTGCTCAGGTCTAACTAGTTTGTTCAGGAGTTTAGGCAAATACAACCGTGTCCTTCAGGAGAAAAAGGAAATGCTCTGAGAAATCACATACACCACACAAACAGTAATTACAAAAAACCTTCACCTAAATCTAAATTGTTCCCTGCTCAATGTTCATTGCATTACTTGCAAAGTTTTCAGCTAATATAAAGATTCAACTTTCGTTTTGACACCTGATTTTTATTTGTTTGTGATTTCTTCCACTCAGGTAACTCAATGTGCTGGCCTTAGTCACAGCATGGCTTGCTTGCTTGCTTTTGTTCAGGGGGGCATAATGGTTTCAGACACGGATTAGTCAAGAGTCAGAGGGAAATCTTCTCTTTTCTCATTGCAAAACAAAAATAAAATTAAAAAAAATCACCTAATAAGAACAATTAAAATACATTAGATCTTGCAAATGTATCCCTATGCTTTCCCTGTTTGCCCCTGCCCACCTCACCTTTCTGGTCTTGTAATTACAATGGGAGTGCTCTGAAGCAGAAACTGCTTGAAAGGTTTCACTCTATGGTGCTTAAAATACAAATACAGCCTGTGCCCACATTTGAACTTCCAGGGCGAATCACCATTAGGTTGAAGTCCCAGTGGCATTTAACTGGGCAGGCCTGTAACATCAGTGCCGATGCCCCAGCACGCCAGAGGTGCAGCCCCACCACACTGCCAGCCCCACTGCATACAGACAGGTTGCTGCCTGCATCCCTGGTGCAGCTGCAGTGTTGTTGGGGAGGTCTGGGGTAAACGTTATGGACAGAAATTAATGGAGGGCAGGGAGCCACAGTGTGTTTGCAGCTCTGGCATGCCCAAAGCTGTGGCCAGTGCCAGCAGGGCCACAGCTTTAGCTGCCCACCTCATCCCTGAATACCTCAGAGCCTCACCACTGTGGAAGCTTGTAATAAAATGCTGAAGTGGTATCATAGCTGCAAAATATTTTCATCCTCTAGCAAAGCACAGACTTTTCCATCAAGAGCCCAAACACACAGCCATGGCCCCCTCCCCTGCCCCCAATATGCACATCAGCTTCCAGGTTTACAGGATGCTGAGCAGGGAGAATCAGGATGGAGGAACAAGGACAATGGGTGATGCACACCCTGTGCTCCTTCACAGGCTTGGACTTGCCAGCCTAGGCATGGGGAGACTTTCCTCCCACCCATCCTCCCACCAACACACCCCTTTGGGCACCAGCAGAGGCTTAGGAGAAAAACAGCCCTCAGCCCCACTCTCCCGGCATCTTTGCTGAGATGGCGCTTTCGCCTGCTGAGCGCGATGACGGGTGGGTTTCCCCACACCTCCGCAAAAGTTGTTTTTGCAAAAGCTGCTTTTCTTAGCCTGGCATTTAAAAGCAGAAGTTATCAGGGCATAAATCATCCTGTGACTTGTTGCGAAGCCTGTGAGAAGAGATAAAGGCAAGACAGTTTGACAAACCGTTGGGAGAGGAAGGAGGAGGGAGAGGGCAAGGGGGGAGCACGAAGGAAGGAGCCACAGTGCTGACCCTCCTCAGATTATGTCATAGGTCAGCCAAAAGGATGCAAATAAGATCGAGAAGCTGTTTCCAAACTTTGAGGCTGGCTATGACTACAAGTACCCACTACAGAGCTGGGCGTAATAAATATCGCACTCACAGAGAACATTACATCATGTAAAGGGAAAAGCCAGCAGATGAACTCACACAATAAAACTTTGACTTAGTATCAAGCCAAGCCCAAGCAGACAAGCCTGTTACTACGGAGTTGACAGAGCTCGGCACGTTGCTGCAGCTTTACCCTTCCATTTCCTGCCACCTCCTTCAGCACAGACATCCCTTTCCTTCTTCCCCTCTGTGCTCCCTCAGCCCTGACAGCGGCCAGCCAGGGAACCCGTAGCCAGCCACGTGATGCAAAACAGCAAACCAAACATCTGGCACATTTTACAAACATGCTCCCCTCTTTCCAGCATACTTTCCTCACAGCAGCTCCAGTTTGTTTTCATAATATTTCTAGTGAATTTATTGACCATTAATGGCTCTGAGTAATAGACCAAAATTTATAGGCACCGTGCATTTGATTCTCATTTACATTAAGGCTATCTCATGTCTGTTGGGAAGCATTGAGAGTTTTGGGGTAGGTCTAAATTACGCTTAGCGCACAAAATGCTTTTTACAGCAAAAGGAGAGATGAGAGATAAGCCCGTGTCTGGTGTCTCTCCACAGGATTCCTCAATAGCCAATATGGTTTATGCTGAAGGATATTGTGACAGGGAAAACTGGAGTGCAACTCATATCCCACCACTCCCAGACTCCCTTTCCAGGGCCTTGGTAAGGATGTGAGGCACAGCAGCCCTTCCCACCAGCCCAGCAAGGCTACTGCCAGTGAGTCTTTTCCCAGCCACGTGGCTGCAGGCACCACAGCCATCAGCTTGGTTCAGCCTCAACATCTTTCAGTGCTGTGACATGGATTTCTCCAGGGGTCTTCTGAATGTGGATGAAATATTAGGATAAGGATGAGCCAAACTGGCCCACTGAGGCCTCTTCTCTCTAATACCTTCATTCTGTCAAAATTATACTTGATCGTGTTTTGTTACTGTTGTTACTAACTTTCACCTCTTCCTCAGCAATTCCATCTGGTAGGTCATATTCCTCTCTCTGATTGCTTTTTGGATAAAAGCATGCTCACCGGGGCCTGCTTGGAATTAGCTTTTCTTTTTATTTCCACTGGATGCTCAGCTCAACCCCATAGTTTCCCTGACTTAACACAGATGGGGTCAACCCACCTTTGCCTTTCTGGCGCATGGATTCAAGTGCTGATTCCCATGTGCTACAATAACCTCATTACATTTTTAACAATCTCCAAGGGAAAGTTGTTTACAGGGACTGGAACTGAAAAGTGCAAGTTTCGTATCATCCTCTTGTGTGTGCACTTGTGCAGCTATTAAATCATCAATGGTAGGAGAAAAAAAATACTGTCTTGGCTATGTCCTCAGGACATTCTTCGAAGACTGATGATGCACATATGCTTTAACTGAGTCTGAAATAATTAAAGACCACTCTGCTTTCCCTTCCATTAATTTCATTGAGTATCTGGAAACACTTTTTTATTTAGTTTTATTCCTGCCTTGTAAGAACACCATCTCCAATAACATTTCCACCTCCCATAATCATAGCAACTTGAACACTAAGGTATAATGAGTGGCTGCAACACTACTGGCTACTGCACAGTTGCCATTTACACCCACTGGTGCTCTGTTATGTTAGAACAGGGTGGAACAAAAAGATTTCCCATCTCTAAAAGACTGCAGAAAGGCCCCTCTTTAAGGTTACATTGCTGGCTTGCTCTGCATAGGATTACAATATTCAAAAGTATGGAGGCTTTCCAGGTGTGCGCAGGAAAGCCTGCAATGCAAACCCTCCTCCAGCCACAAAGATGGCAGACTGGCTTGAGGAACGGACTTGGGTATCTAGCCAGTTAACCAGGCAATCAAACAGTTGATGGGTGAACTACAGATGCTAGTGCTAGCAGACTTCTCAAAGCTCTTAAGAAGGCAGAGGAAAACAAAACAGAGCAGGAAGTGTTTTAAAGATGTTTATAGCTACCTAGCTGGGGTGTGACAACCACACATCATGGTGGCAGGCCCCAGGGAGCCAAAACAGTTACCTGTACAGGAGAGGGACTAACCACTAGTAGGACCAATGCAGCTCTGTGTCTCTCTCTGTGCAAGCTGAGGCCGAACAGCGCACTGGCAAAGTGGCCTCCCTCTGATCTCTTCTGCTTCTCACCTTGCATTCTTTCCCTACTTCCTTATTCTTCTCTTCCATGGATGTTCCTATAGACATCACAGGGAAAAAGGACTATTTCTGACCATGGCCACAAAGGCTGGGAAGGAAGAAAGACTGACCCTTAAATGGAGATGCTGGCTTGGAGAAACAGCAATGAATCCCTTCAAACATTTAACGCTTTCTATTCTAACTGCAAAATGTTACTTACCTCTTCATCAGACAGGACGTCAGGTAAATGTAAATATTTTTCCAAGTAATAAACTGAAAAATAGCAATCCCCAACCCATTTTTTATTTTACCCAACTTCTGTTTCCTTGCTTGTACATGTCAATATTTACAAGCTCTACCACTTCTTGGATTATTTATTTTCCCTGGTCTATTTCACTCAGTGAAAAATCTCTTCAGCTTGGGACTTGACAGTTTGTTGCTGATATCCATCTTTATTAACTTCACTGCTGCAGAACAACAACAACAACTTATAGTCTTAAAAAAATCCCCAAACAAACTCAGAATGAAGCTTAAATCTGGTGGGGGGGGAAAATTAATCAAAAATAGCCAATGGTTGCCAGCATCTATGGATGTCACTGAAAGGCACTTCTCCCTTCACTTCATTAGCAGTCAGTAAATTCACTGACAATCAGCAAGAAAGCTGCTGTCACCATACTTGACGGGATGGCGGGGAGGGTCGCTCTTCTTGCCTCCCTGCGTCACACTTTTTTCTGCTTAGGGGCAGGACTGACATGGCTCAGAGCTGCCAGGTTCCCTCTCGTTGCCCCCAGTGAGCTCTGAGACACAGGAGCCTGACAAACAGTAACAATTTTTCCAGATCACTTTTAAATTTGACCTTTGAATGACAATGAACCATGCACTTTTAAAGCATTCCCTGTAATGTGTAATGCAGGATGATGAAAAAGGTTTCTCCCTCTTTGTTAGATAAACCAGGGCTTAGGCACACCTAAATTTCACAGCACCCTGCCATCACCAAAGGGCACTTCAAGATAATCTGAACTTCCTCCAAGGTGTTTTTAGCACTTCTCGGATGGAACCCATTGCTGTCTAAGCAGAGCTGCCAGAACAGCAGGTTGTACCGCTGGGTCTCATCCTCTTCAGTGCAACATCCACTGGCTTGGCTCAAGCAGAGGATTTGCGAGAGCTTTGCTGCCTTTGCGCCAAAATGAATCAGAGCCCACCCCCGTATTACATCTACCACTCAAAATGTGGGGGCAGAGACATCTTTAATCAATCTGGATAGACTGAGCCCATTCTTTCACATTTTCCCTGTCTTGTGTTTTCAGAGTCAGAGCACAAGCAAGATAGTCTGGCATGCATATACCTCTTTAGGCTGGCTCTTTTCATCTCTGTGTCCAGACACTACAGAGTAATCTAAAAATAAACAAAGCCTCTAGCCCTGATAGAGGCAAAGATAACCTTCCCACCTCAAACCACCTCCCAGCCATGTAGGGGGATGCAGCTCAGCAGACAGAGAAGTCAAGGGATGCGGTGGGGAGCTAGTTTCAGTCTATATACACCTGCTGTACAGTCTCAAGACCTGGTGGGTCACACTGCATGGTCTGCCCAAGCCCACAGTGCCGCCAAGCACTGTATGTCATGAAAGAGCAGCTCCAAACCATTCAGCTGTCTTGATACAAAGACACAAAGTCTTGTCTAGTAAGAGAGACCACCAGACAGACAGCTAGCCAGGATGCTGTAAAACACTCACAGAAACAGCATGGTAGCTCTCCTGAAGTTCGCTATCACAGGACAGCCTTAGCATTGTGTGAAAGCAAACACTCATTTCTATGTATGGGCATGCCTGAGAAAGGGTATGATTAAACCAGCTGACATTAGACTAAGTCTTAGCTTGCTCTTTCATATTTTCTCTTTTCCCACTTGTACCTATGCTTATTTAAAAGCAGCCACATGCCTAAATAGAAAAAGCTTTTCTGTGAGGTCCTATATTATCCCTTCTTAGCATCACTGTCTGTGCTGTGAAGGACAGAAAGCCAAATGGCCTGGCTTGCACCCCAGCAGCATGGGCTCATGCCGGCTGACAGGTCATAGCACAATGGATATGTTTCTAGTTTGGCAGACTCTCTCTCCAAAGGGGTTTTCAAATTTCCTCTCTAGCCCCCTGTGGCAGCCTTGGATTAATTTTGTCTGGAACAGAAGATTTATTGCCATTGAGTCACTGTGGCTCACTTATCTGCTCTGCCTCTTGAACCCAAAGTTCAGGTGCCATTTAGCTTCACCCTCCTTATCAGTTCACTGTGGGAATACCCTGGTGAGACTCACTGACTGCCCACTGCTTTCTGACTTTCTTTTTCAGCTGCAGCTATCCTACCAGGAAGCCCTTTCAAAAGGATGACTGTGGTTGCATTGGCTGTAGGAGGTTAACAGTACGGGTAGTGAGATTCACAGCACTCCTGATGCTTCCTCTGAGCATTTCAGGCATGCTAAAGACAAAATACTGATACAAGAAATTCCAGGTTCTTGAATGAGATCAGCTTGATGCCCAAGGGCCTGACTCTGCCCCAGTGGCTTTAGCTCTGGTTTACAGCCAAAGTTGAGAGAAATCTGTTTTCCAGTTCCCATTTGGATGAAGCTGAAATCCCACCAGAATGGTCCATCTTGGGAGCGGGTGGCGTCTCCGCAGCTTGGGACCTGGCTCCAGCCCAGATGGCAGGAGCGCTGTGAGAGGCTGCTCTCACACAGTTCTCATCACTTTGGGCAGAGGTTAGTTCACAGGATTTGGCATCTTCAGACCCAAGCCTAGGCAATTCAACTCAGACTTGTGTTGCCTAAACCTAATTTGGATCTAATTGTAAATGGCCCTGGACAGCCCTGGAGGGCATGGGAGATTTTATACTTTCTGCCTGAGAAAAGCTCCTCCAAATGCCACGTTGTCAGGTAGCCCATATGTTTGTTTATTTGCCTGCTCACTTCCTCAGTCCCTTTCTGATTAATTTCGTGATGGATAGTTACGTCTGGCTTCAGTGACAGGCCCTTGCCACCAGCAGCTTGGGGACACCTGTAAGCTGTTCAGCGGGAGGTGTGACTGCAGGAGGGGGAGGAAGGCAACAACCTAAAGCTCTTCCCCCTTGGAGGCCGCTGAAGACGCTGTGGGGCTGCAGAGGAATTTTCCGCTGAGCTGGAAAGTGCCCCCACGCTTCGGCAGGGAGTCATCTCCGCGGCACGCACCATGCAGGGGAAGGACTGGCTTTGAGTCAGAGCTGCGCAGAGCGGAGCAGCTGCTTGCTTTACGTAGCGCTGTGCGTGCAAGCGTGAGCCTTCCTGAGGTCAGCGTTACTCACAGCCGTGTGTGGTCATGTCGCTCCCAAAAGCAGGGTGCTCGCGGTGGCTGAGGACGCAATGGGTTGTGGTAATCTGTTATTTTAAATGAAGGGTTTATTTCATGAGCTCAGTGCTTTATTTCCCATCCTTCATGACTCATTAAGTCAGGTGAGACACCTCTATTATTTACTTGTACTTTTGTATTTCAAGGGCAGATCCTAAAGTGATACTTGTATCAGCTGAGCACCTTCTGAGGCCAAGCTCCTGCATTTATCTGCCTGCTTAGCTAGGGATTTATCTTGCATTCATATCTGTGCTATATGAGTGCCTCCTTGACAGCCAGTTAGAGCAGCAGGTTTTTGACTATTTCCTTCACAACCAGCATCTAGCTCCTGTGTTCTGTGCTTGTTAATAACTATTAATGCACTAAGGCAAAAATAAAATAACTTCTATACATCTCAGTTAGCATTTTTGTCCAAAAACACAACTGGAAAAGAAAAAAACACAAGAAATTAGTAAAGCTCAGGGAGTGGAAATGTTGCCATTTGGCAAAAGAGACATTGGCCATGCATGGAAGACCTGAGAGAGCAGAGAAAACTACTGAAAAACATTCTTTAAAATAATAAAAGATGATGACAAAATTATGATAAAAAAAAAAAGACAAGCTAACCCCCATTTCAACTTTCACATTTCCTTTCCATAAAACCATTTGAAAGGAAAAAGGGGGGTTTCAGAGATGATATCCCCTGCACCCCCCAAAGCACTTTATCAGAGATTTACAAACCAGTAAATCAAAGAAGACTGTGAAATTCCAGCCAGAGAAGCAAACAGTGAGATTAAGTGGATTAGCCTACTGTACAGGAATCCAAGGAATGCAGCCCGCATGTGCTTTTGTTGTGGATTACTCAGCAGCAACATTATGGTTTTACATCTCCCAGAAACATATGGGCATGTGCACTTGTGCAAACCAACAAGAAATAGCAGTCCCCAACATGCCGCTTTGCTGAAACGGCTGTGCTGACTTCAGCAGATACAGTGCTTTTCCAGGGAGAGGCGGACAGCATCCGAACATTTTGCTGTACCGGCTGAAAAATGAAGCAGCAAAGGAGCTACTAGTACCAGAAACAGGCAGACTTGTCCATTTAGTCCACAGGCAAAGACACCTTCCTTTAACCATTCACCATCCACCTCTAATGATCCAGTAAAATC
Organism: Psittacus erithacus; assembly: GCA_009867235.2. Lineage (NCBI taxonomy): Eukaryota > Metazoa > Chordata > Aves > Psittaciformes > Psittacidae > Psittacus > Psittacus erithacus. Next base: position 20,051 of record WYDI02022782.1, read on the forward strand.
CCACGGTTCTGCAAAACTTTCAGGAAGTCAGGTCCTGATCAAAACTTAGCATCTCTGATCAGTAACAGTTTTGGGGCTGTTTTAAATGGGTACAACATGAATTCACAGCCTGCACAGACTGTTGAAAGGGTGTGGGCAGAAACACAGGAAGAATCAGTAAGTGATGGATAAATGAACAAACTATTACTAGCCAGAGTTAACAGTTTGTGTTAGCAGTCAGTAATAAATAATTAATATAGCCGTAGGAGATGTAAAGCCACTGACATGGTATCTCGTGTTTGGCTCTAAATGGAACTCAAGATAACCTACTTTGAACAGTAATGTGTTCACAGTATGTGGGAATTAGCTGCTCAATGTAATAAGTACTATTGAATTTCCCATCTCTGTACAGATAAAGGGCAACTGCCACTAAAAACCACAGTAATAACAGTAACTGAATGATAAAAAAAAGCAAACAAACCTGCTTTTCATTACATCCTTAAAATGTTATAGGTTAAAATAATCTTAAAAGGACTTAAAAAACAGCAATTAAATCTTTCTATTTCTGTTTTCCAAGACTGCAGCTGAGAAAACGAAAGAGGCCTAAGTGCCATACTGTGCTAGCCTTGCTAATAACTCTCTGTGAAAAATCTCATTAATTCAGTCTGGCTCTTCAGATCAGCCGCTAAGACCTTGTATTGTCAGTCATCCTCTGGCCTTTTCAGGATTTCCGCAGCCTAACTAGCAGAGTCTCCATGGAAACCATGCAGTCATGCTTTGCACATCCCCAGAACTTTTTGTTCCTGACAAAGCTTGAAAAATCACATGCAGCATGGAGAGTTTAACACAGTGAACTAAACCCTGACCCACACTTATAAATGATAAACCCCAGCATACCAGCTTTATTATAAATGATTTCCTTACAAGATACTTAGCCAAGCCAGCAAAATGCTGAACCAGACAACACAGGAGGAACGCAGCTCTGGAGAGAGGAAACAAACAAACCAAAGTGAAACACAGAGTTTCAGGCTACTTCTGCCTCCTTCGAAAGCGCTGGCAGCGCATAGGTACGGAAACAAGCAGAGAGCAGGAAAAACGCTTTGAAGTTGCCTTTCCTCAAACATGGTATCCCGCAGCTGTTCGAAGAGGAGTCAGCTCTCTTGTGACTGTGCACCACAACTGTGCTGATTCACATGTCTGGCTGTGCATCCCGACTGGCAGAGGCACTGGGAGCTGGGTCTCCAGTCCTGTGGTGCCACCGAGACCCTGCCTGCACCTAGGATAGCCCTGGCCAAGCACTGCACACCCCTCCATCCCCCTGGGAGCAGGCGTTCGGTCGATGTAGCAAAACTGGTACCAGATACCATAGTGGCACACTGCCCTCAAAATGAGGTTTGCCAGCTTGCAACTGGGAACCAGCAGGCTCAGAGTGTGCACACTTGTCCAATGGAGAGTAAGAGGCTGGCAACCTACTCAACAGCCTGGCTACCTTCACCCAAGCCTGGATATCCAAAAACGGCTCTGCTGGGATCATCAGGGGCAGTGGTCACCAGTTACTCTAACCCTTCTCATCCCTGCTGATGTACGGAGGGAGTACTCACACTAACAGCATCACTGCCCAATATAAAGTATTGATTATAGCCATCAGGGCAGGGATGAATAGCCAGTCAGTGTCCCCAGAAATAAGTCATGGAAATCCCCACCACATGGCCTGTGCCTGGCTGTCACTTGTTCCTTAGCACTGCAAGAGCCCTACTTCATTTTGGCTCTCTCCTCTCAAGCAGTGCTGACAGTCCACGGCTGGGGAAGCAGTTGCGCAAAGATGCTCTACGTGAGTGAACCAATGAAAGTCAGAAAGGTCATGTGTGGAGAAGGAGTCACTGCAGGGCAAACTCACTTCACCGCAGTAAGTTCTCAGCGTTGGTGCAGATGAGCAACCACCCACCCCACACAGCGTCTGGGTTTGTGAGAAAAGAGGTGACTCATAGCTGAGGGTCATGCTGTAATCTGGGAGGACTGCCAGGGGAGGGAGAGAGGCACACTCAGCCTGATCTGTGGTGAGCTCACTCCTTACGTGGGACGGAAGATGCAATCCACCGCAAGAGGATCAGAGAGCCCCGAGTGGGCTGAACCAGTCATCTGGGAGCTGGCAGCCGCGTGCTTCCACCCCTGAGTTGCAAATAATGAGTTTAGGATTAGGAAGTCAGCATCACATGGGATGGCTCAGGAGGTGTTTGGCACACGCAGTCCCTCCCCAACGGGATTCAGGAGGTCAGAGCAGGCTTTGTTTCCATGGGTTTCCCCCGATGCATCACCACAACGAATGGAAAACATTTCTCCACCTTCTCCTCCCCCAGTGAGGAGTGGTACATAATCAGCAGGAAACCTTGCACCTTTGGGGCCTTTCAGAGAATAACCACAGGCACTGAAGCCAGCACGGTGTGGGACATGCAAGCCTGACAGATTTTGCCCTAGCTGGCCAGGATGCTCTGGGACTGGCCCTGTACAAGCTAGCAGAATTATCTTGAGACTGCTGTTCTTTGGCAAATGGCATATGCTGATGCTCTCTCTCAAAGCCATTCACCATCAATGCCAGCCACCTGCTTCACTCACCACTCAAGCAGCTGCCACTTGGCTGCAGAGCATACGACCAGGTTAGGTACCTGCACAGTGGGAACCACAGGTCCTCATCCTCAGGTGGATAACCAGCCCCCCTTCACTCGTGAAGACCTTGCCGTACCTTGCAGGCTATTCACAAGGCCAGAAGAAGCAGATGGTGTTGGGCTGGAGCAGGAGCCTGAATGGAATTACAGCCACTGCTTGCAACACCTTCAGTTTATTTGTTTGCACATGAGGACTGAGAGAACCAGGCCTCAAGAGACATCCTGGGAGATGATTTTATGTAACAGTCTTGATTCCTGCTTGCTGTGCTGTGAAATTGTACATGTGTTGGATTAAAATCAATAAAACATCTTCTTTCCATCTCTTGCTCTGATCTCTTATTTGCTTCAGCTTTGCCTCTCTTGCATCCAGAACAAGAGCTTCTGGCAGCCCAGGAGACATGGCAGATTGAAGCACTGCCTTGAAGACCCCAGAAATTATAATTACCTGCTGAATACAGTGTGAAATACAGTCCCCACCCCAAAAGGGCAGAATTATTGAAATACAACAAGATGACCACATGTACCACTTCAAAACCCAGGAAGGTGTGGAAATGGGTAGAGAGTGGGAATTTTTGCCATAATTGTCAAGGTGAAACAGGTACCCCTGGAGGAGTGCTAGTCTCTTACCAGTTGCGCTTGGCTCGTGTTCCTACGTCTGCTCCAACTGGGAGCTGGCACATCAATGAAGGTGACACCTGAGCTCAGTAAATACCTCCTGACTACATGCTGTGGTGGCCCTGGGTGACCCCAGCCCCAGATGGAGCAAGCTCACATAGCTAAAGAACAGTAACGGTAGTAGGTTGGACACGCAGGCTCCTGGGAGAGGGTGTTCCCCAGATGAACACCTTTTTTCTTTGCCATTAGCACAGGGCAGAGTGGAGAAAAGCTGCTTACTGGCAATGCCCAGCTGTGCTGGCAGAGCACCCAAAGAAGCAGAGGCAGATCAGCCAAAGCTGAAAATCCTGCTGTGTACTGCCCTGGCTCTTCCCAGGCAACTCCTCCATGTGACACTAGGACACTCATCTCTGGCATACCAGGACTGTAAAAGTACCTCCAACACCAAAATAGGGTTGAAGCCCACCTGCCCAGGCCCCAGTACTGCACAATGTGTTCAGGCAAACTGAGGTCCTGAACAAAAGATACAGATTGTGATGAGTCAGCAGAGATTCCCACAACTCTGTCAATATCTAGGGATGACAATTCAGTATCCTTATCTGCAGCTCAGTAACTAAAGCACTAGCCAAGGTTCAACTGATGATTGCTAAAAGGACAAGGGAAAGTCTGTGAGCCTGAAGCTACTGTACAAAATTAGAATAAGCAAAGACTACTCTTCTGCTTTGCCACTGCATTTATTTTCCTGAAACTGCAGCCATATGGTTCTGGCTGAAATGTGGTTCTTAGCTTGAGACATGGCTGTAGAGCAATAGTCCTTTACCTTGGTCAGAGGAAATGAGACTGAGCATTGCAAGGAGACTCTGGTCCCCCAGAAGAGCTGGTGTGGGATGCTTCCTTGTTAGCAGGGCTAGATCTGCTTTATGAGAAAGTGATCTGAGCTTGACAGCATATCAGAAAAAAGACAAAAACCCTAGGAAGGAGGCAGAGAAAGCCTGCATATGTCCAAGAGCTTGTTGCTCACCTAGTCTCAGCTTGCCCTGGCCACTGCTTTCCTCCCTTCAAGGGACGCCTCCCACAAAAAACCCCTGCCATCATTCTCAGATAACTCATCCGTGCTGAAAGTGGATGTCCAGCAGAAGGGATGCTTAACTGCAGAAATCTCCTTCCAGAAAGCACCTGCCTGCTGTCCTGTGGTGCAGGGGAGCTGCCAGCAGAGTGAAGCAGTCCCAGACTCATCACTGATGCTCTCTGCTTCCTTCTGAGACTGTGCTCTGAACAGCCACCAATCCCACTGGTGTCTGGGCTGAGGTATTTGCACAGAAACAACATGATAGATCACTTCAGGCACTGGCGATCTGAACCTGCTGCATAAAAGCCATTTTCTATGAGGTCTTTTTATTTTCATGCCAGCCCCATCTGGATTGTGAGAGACAAGGTAAGGGGAAACTGTTCACTTCTCCCATGCTCTCTGACTTAGGGCTTCCTCAGCTCTACAACATCACCAGGTTGTTAAAATTCCTAGATATACAAGGCAAAATCCAGGTGGGATGCTCATAGGATTTGCAGTTTTGTGAAAAAGAAACTGTCACAGGAACTTGAGCTTACATATAAAAAGAGGAGATGGCAAGTGTGGGGCATCCAGGAACACAGATCTTTCTTTGAATCTATGGAAGAAAAAGGGAGGCAAGAGTGGAGAGGGGAGACAGTCACCTAAGTGTGGGAGGGCCATAGTGAAGGACAGAGACAAGACAGCAGAGATTACACAAAGTCCAGATGAAATTAACCTCCTTCAGGATCTTTTCAACAAATTTAAACTATGAACAAGCACAAGCTCTGGTTCAGCATTTTTCTGTCATAGGGTTCCTGTAGTTTTGATTAGCAGAATCTTGAAGAAACACAGCCTGACACATCCTGTAGATATGGGCAGGCGATTTACCATTTCTCTGACTCCACTTTCTCCATCTTGACAATGTTAGTAGCAGATACATTATCAAGCCTTTCATAAAAACTGTTTATTGGTGAAGCACTTGAAGAGCAATGTATGATGGCCATCCTCCTCCATTTCCCCCTGGAAGCAATAAGAGTTACAGATTTTTCAAGTTAAACTTTCACCAATGGTTGGGTTCTATGAGAGTTAAATATTATCCTAAATTGAACCAGCAGCTAAGCAAACAGATGATAAGCTTTTAGTGAACTCAGAAGCAGTATAGAGAAAAGCCACCCATGTACTTTGTGTACAGGTGTGCAGTGTTTGTTCTCTTGCCTGAAGTTGTAACTGAACTTTACAGTTAGCTCCACAGTGATTCAGTTACCATTAAGACTTTGTCAGGGGTGCAACTTGTGTCCTATTTGGCTAGACAACAGACAAGTAGATCTACTGAAAATTCATCTTGAGCTGTCTACTTTTTCACTAGTTCTGTTTGCAGTCAAATCTGGATCACTGGACTTAATTTTACGAAGTCCAGTGATAGTCATTCCTGGCTCACCTCTATTATGAACAAAATCTGAACAACTTCCGTTGTTATAAGAAAAATTCTTTTACTTCAGTGCCGTAGACACTTCACAGATATTTTCACTGGAGAGGAATGAAGAGAGAAGAGAAACTCTTCACACTAGCTCAAAGGAGCTTCTGAGTCTTGCCTAACACCTTGAGGCTCAAGCTCTTTTCCAAATGCCTTCTGAACGTACAAAGAGTTGAAAGTCCATCACAAGGTGACAGTGGAAGAACAGATCTTTTCCATTCATCTCAGCCACTGCCCTCCACCAGCTCTCAGCCTCACCAATATGCATGCATGTTGCACTAGGAAGACACAATTCAGAAGCTGAGAACTGGTTTGCAGCCATCTAAAAATGCCATTAAAAACCATCTATCCTGAGTCTAAGGAATCTATTTGTCTCTTCTCTGAGGAAAGACTGTTGGCTAGACAAAAATACCTTTCTGTTAAGTTCCTGTGTAACCATAAAATTCACGTGCCTCCTCCTTTGAGTTGCATCAAGCTGGGTATTCAATTAGAAGATGCTGGTATGAACCTGTGTGCCAAGGAGAAGTATGAATCCAAGCTGAAGATTAATGCTGAGCACACACAGAGGAATCTGAGCAGTTTACATTCTGTAGCTGGCATGTTGGATGGATGGCTGAAAATTTGGCCTCAATATTCAGGCTCTCACCCACTAAGAAAATGTAGCACTAAGAAACTTTGAAGACAGGTCTGGTCTTCAGCCAGAAAAGGTGGTCATCATAGAGAGATGGGAGAAACAAGGTAAAACAAACAAAAGAAAAGTGAAGGAATCTTGATAAATCACATATTCTCTTTTTGTATTTCACACAGAGCAGGTTTCTTGTGGGTTTCAACACCCAGCTGCTTCCAGGAACAGAACAGACATGCACGTGCCTGCAAAGCAAAACACAGCTGGAGAGCTAATTTTAGGCCTACCAGTCTTGGCAGTGTCCCTTTAACAAATGAAGAATGTACAATTTTCATGCATATGTACAAACACGAAATTCTTAGTTAATTTAGGTGGTTGTTCATGCAATTTGCTCCAGGTGCCACCAGGTGTGCCTGTCACCCTAAAGTCTGTTACTTTTAACCTGGATGGTAAGGTTACCTCCTCCTATTCACAATACAGCTCTTGTGTCTGCAAAATTCAGTAAAAAATCCCTCAGACAACAACTACCCCTCAGCAGAAAGGAAAAGCTTGCTTTCAGAAGTATTTTCTGGTGAAATTGCACTAACATTCATCTTTCATAAGGCTGCTGAGTGATTCAACTTTTTTCTTTAATTAAAGGAAAATTGGTCTTCCTCTTTCCTTCAGAGAAGCAAATGCTAGCATTTAACGAAAGAAATAATGAGCAATATGTTTGCACTTAGGACTGGATTTCAGAAAGAACAAGACTACCAGTTGCAGCCAAGGTTTATAAGGGAAGGCATTATCTTTGTTACAGAAAGAATTTCCTACTCAGGTTCTGTTTGTACTATAGATGGAAAGAGCTGTTTGATCTTGAGTTAAAACCCAAGAGTGAACTGGATTTAAAACCTTTTAACTGAACCAGCCAGAGCTGGTGATGCTCCAGAAGATTTGTCTTTTGCTCATAATTGGCAAACTAATTTCCATTCAGAAGTGGTCAAATTTTCCAGCGCCTGTAATGGTTAGTACCAGGATTCAGGAGGGGATGAGACAAACATAAAAAGCACCTGGTTTTGCCTACCTCCAATTCGTTTGCACTTCGTGACCCTTGCCAATGCTTCCTTTCATTTTCCAGGAGGGGCACTCATTTTGATTTCCATGGCAACCCACTCTGAACTGGTGGCAAAGGGATGTGGCCTCTTTTACCAAAGGGCTGGTTCAGAGCACTCTGGCTACAAGCTACCCACACTATTCGCTATCAGAAAATGACATCAAAGCACCCTTTAAGTCTTGCACATGCAAACCATCCCTCTCACATCACTAAGATCCTCTCAAAGAGAGTTCTTCCCAGTCCCCTGCTTATGTATGCTACCAAAACAAAACCCCAGACTTTATTTTCTGTTGCCATTTGCCAGTGTGGGAGACATTCTCTGTTCACAATGGTATGAACAAAAGCAATAGATCATCAACTAATAGCCAAAACATGGAGCAAGTTCAATGATATACTGACAAGCTGTGATTGAGGACACTAAACATTGCACAGGAAAGATAATACAGTGCCTTTTGTCTGCTCAATACAAATTAAACTAAGAAAGTGACGGGGAAATGATGGATTTCTGCCCTAAGTGATGCATCTGCATTTTGAGGAAATGGGTAAAATCAAAAGCTAGCTGTGCAACTCTGCAGTCTGCTCTACTAGTTCCAGTTCAGGCTTGTTCCAAACATATTTATCAGACAATTCTGTAAACTCAGACTGCTAAGTAATAACTTGCATGACACTAAAGGTAATCTCAAATATATCTTTCCTCCCCTTTTTATCTTCCCTAACACCAGAGGCATCCATCCCATCATTTATGTGAGAAACAGATTGGATAATTTATGGAAACAAAAACAGTCTACTGAATTGAAATAAAATGCTTCAGTATATGGCAATAATAATGAATGAAATAAATCTTGTCATCACATAGACACTGAATTTCAAATTTCTAAAACTAGTTGTGGTACATATTAGGAACTGGCATCTATTTTACCCAGCATGATGCAGAGAAAGGTACTGACACAACTCAGTAAAGAACAGCTTTTTATACTTGGTGATGATGCTGAAAAGACAGTGAAGAAGTAGCAAAGGTTGAAGTTGTTTTTTTTTAATGTAAAAAGTTCTGTTGGCTTGACTGCAATCATTTTGCTCAAGACTAAAAATCTGTTATATTGATCGCTTTGACTTCTTTAAAAAAAGTGCTGAACTGAAAATGAAAAAATAAACACTTCTATTTCTTAATATATAAGTAAGAAGTATTAAACTTTTAAAATGTTGACATGAAAATTTATAAATTATTGTTAGAATTCAGAATTTTTCCTTTCCCTTCCCTGCTCTAGCACTAAGGCAGCGTGTCAGTTCCTTCTGACAGACAGACTCACAGTCAGACGGAGGCTGCCAAGAGCACTGCTCTTATTTCAAATAGATTTGCTCCAAACAAGCGTTTTGTTAGAGAAATTGCAAGGTACAGCTTGGTGCCAAACAATGCTGTGCTTACCCAAAAGCAATAACTTAACCCGAGAAGTTTTTCACAAATATGAACAAACCAGACACAGCAGGGTTCTGACCAAATACCTTCCAGATTTTGTTAATGCTAATATTTTGATGCCCAAGCTCCATGGCTGTGACCTGTGCTTGGCAGAGCAGTAAGCACCGGAGGACCACTGCTACAAGGCTGGCATAAGACGACTAAAAGAAAAGAAAAAAAAAGCAAGTGGCTGGTTTAGGCTCCACAAGAACAAACAAGAGTAGACAAGGGATAAGTAGAATAGAACTATTCCAAAGCTGGACCCAAGTGCTTCCTATGGGAGAGGTATATCAGGCTGTCATGTACACCCTACCATGTTCTTACCAGAGAATTTTCTTTAGATCCCAAACAAACAGCCAAGCCACATTTTGGCTCCTTAAGTTTCAACAGATGAAATTAAAGGACTCCATATAGCCAAAGGAAGCCTCCAAATGCAAGCCGAGCATTAGAATCCTGCGCTGTAAATGGAACCACAGTGCCAGAGGTAAACATCAGTCATGTATTCGCACAGATGGGTTATTAGCTTCAAGAACCTAATTATGTCAATTTAAATGTCAACATTGTTAATGATGTCACTGCCCATTATTTTAACAGAAGCATCCAGCTTCCATGACTTGGGAATTTGGGGTTACATGTCTCTCATTTTGTCTTTGAGGCTAGAAGACAGCTGAGACATCTTCAGCTGCCAAAATTTCTAACTTCCACTTCTGACTTTGGCATCACTCCATAACGCATTTCAATTTATTTCCATGTCTATTTGACAGTCCATTGGAAATCATCATTTTAAAGGCGGCATAAAATTAACGTCAAATTAGACAACAAGGAAAGCTATACTATTTGGTTTGCTCCCTTCTCCGTTCATTCAATATAAGAAGCCATATAGCTTATTATCTGCTGTAGTAGGGAATAACTGATCCCTGGACCTTGCTGCAGAAGGCACTTTGCCACCAGATAAAAGGGAAAGTGTTTTTTAGCGTATAGAAATTCCTAGTGAATTCTGGTCACGTCAGTAGGGATTTCTTTCCCAAATCAGTATTTTTTTAATGTGCATAGTTTTTCCTTTTCCTGTGTTATGGCTCTACCCTTCTGTTTTTACAACCTGCAGGAAGCATATTTCAAAAATATTTATTAGCTTATTAAATCAAATTACCCCTACTCCTGCTGGACCAAGTTTTATAGAGTGCCCACAAAAATCAAAGAGCCTGTGCTGCAGTGACAATTTGTAGTGATGGCAGAGAAAAATATCCCTTAATCTTTTTAATTAGCAATTGCAAATACTTCAATTTACTAAATCAGAAACTACTGGCAAGAGTTGCTCAAGTTCTGTGGCTCAAGTCTGGAAAGCTATGTGGTCTCAGGGAAGACTGGCCAAAATGAAGTATATTTGCTGAAAGCTGCTAGGAAAATGATCAGCAATGAAACAGCTAACAATATTGACCTCTAAATACGTGTAACTATGCTTTAAATTTAAAAAGCCATTCAGATAAAAGAGAGATTTTTCACATTTCTCTTTCTGCTGTTTGTCTGCCTGTGGATTCAATGAGTCTAGATAAGGAGAAATGCATCTCTTGAGATGCCTACCACAACATACGGTGACAGAGGTCAGCTGCCTCCAACCCCAGCTACCCTCACAGGGTAGCTGAGCTATCACACTGTGGTTTTATTTCACCACTAGTGAAAGCTTTTGTCATATTAGCTCACCCAACATTTAAGCACCCTTTTTGTAGTTCCTGTAAGTCTGAAATGCAATAGGATATATTTGCACTGCATTTGATTTTAGAATTAACATTTATATGCTGGAGAACACAGAAAAACATGCAGTAAGTCTGCAATGAGGCCTTAAATCCTCAAGGTGCTGTTCAATTTTTTATATACACTGTTCATGTCTATAAATTTATATACATATGAGCACATGAATATGAAATCAGAGGATTTCCAGGAGTCCAATGCAACAGCAATAAGAAAAGCAAATTTGCTAACACTGCAAATTTCACACTCAAATTCAGAATTCCCAGATTTGTCTGGGAGAATGGTTCCTGAATGCTAGACTTTTGTTGAGCTGACCACAAGCAGGGTCATTAGTTGCAAAATTAGAACTGATTACATCACACCCACATGGAATTTGGAAGAAATGAGATGCAGGGATATATGTGGCATTTATTTCCAGCATTAAACCAGGAATATCTGGGGAGGTTTCTTCTGCTTTTTTGCACTTTCCTACTATTTAAATTTTGTATTATCAGTTTGTGTTGAGCGTTTTTCCGGCAGCCATTCCTTGCTGCTCAATAAACAATGTTGATTAAATGAAGTGTTTTGTAAACTTTTGGAAACTGAAAATCTGGGCCTTCAAAGAAAGGCTTCCTTCCTTTTAATTTTCCTCATCCTTTCTGTAAATGCATTTCAGTATTTAGCTGTTTTAAGCCCCAGTCTTATGTCACATTCTTGATTCGCAATCCACCAGCTTAATAAAGAGCAGAAACAAAGCCTCTCTTTAGGCCTTGCATGAGAAGTAAGGAAAACAAGGCATTTCACCCCTGCTTTTACTCAGTGTTGCAGCCACAGAGGAATTCAAGATAGCCTTTGCTACACCCGAGATACAGTAATTTAGCATAAGACTTGTGAGTGCGTGAAGAGCAGTTTTAGACCCACAAGTGGCACCAGAACAAGCCCTCTGTGTGCTGAGGGCACCATGCCTTGCTCTGCCCTCCCACCAGCTGCCTCATCCTGGCCATGCCGTGCCAGCAGCCAGTGCATCCTGCCAAGTTGGCTGCACACCCAACCCCTTCAAATCTGGTTAAAGCTGAAACCTGCTTATCCCAATGAAAAAAATTACAGCAGATCCACTGATAAAAAATCTTATTCTGCATAAAACATAGAGGAGAGAGGGCTAAATGCTTAGGTGGCTGATGCCCAGGCAGCTCTGTGTCTTGGAAAAAGCCTTAGGACACTGGAGCAACAGCAGGCATCCATGGACACCCCTGGGGTAAAGGCCAGAGGGAAGAAAACAACTGCAGGTATTTGGCGGTTATACATGATGCTTTCCTGCCTTCCTGCCCTTCCCGTGCTTATGAGTGGTTTGCTTGTGTGACGAGTGCCTGGGGAACAGGGGAAAGTTTTCTTCGACTCCAAGGGCTGGAAGTTAGGTGCAGCCAGCGCAGGAAGTGAAATTAAAGCTGACACCAGGCAGTCTGGTGTTACAGCCGTCTGCATTTCTATTGATCTGAAGGCTTAGTCTGCATTCTGGCTTTATCAGCCAGTGGCATCATGACTGCCATCTCTTCTCTCTCATTCTTCTAACCTGGAAAACACTTCTGAGGGTGCTGAGAGACAGTTATCAAAGATCCATTGCCTAAGAAAAGAACAACATGCCTCAGAAGAAACAGCTGCTTGGCACCTTTGAAGAAAGTTTCCTGACACTTTTTCTATTTAATTAAAAAACAAACAAACAAACAAATAAATAAATAAATAAGCCAACCTCAATATATACATGATGCTTCACCTTGCAGATCATTTCAGAACTGCTTCTGACAGTGGTGGATTATAATGAACCTCTTATCAAGACGTTGCCAGCTCAAGACAGACAATGTGTGTATGTATAAGCGCAGATCCCAGCCTTGTTAACATCAGAGAGTGAAAGGGATGGTGTGTGGGAAGATTTATTGCAGAGAATTATACACGTACGCAAAACAAAGCAAAACAAGCCTGAACCTTTTGCATGGAGCTTTTTGCTCCTAATCGGCTCATAAAGTGGGAGCACTGACCCAAGAAGAAGGGTTGATGAAAGGGTGATCTGCTCAGATTTTGCTCCATTTAATTATTGCTTTTCTATAGCTGTTATACACAAAAAAACCCATCTCAACAAATAAAATAAAAATCATCCCACTGCTGAAAGACCAATAGAATAAAAACCTGATGACATTGCCAAAATGGGCCAAGAAAGAGCATTCACCTTGCGTTGCTATTGTAATTTTAAAGAAGCACAAACACATTTTATATGGGAAGTCAGGATTTTAACAACAGTATCATGTTCAGACAAGACTATAAACTGTCCCTTATGTCTTCATAGAGCATAGGGAGGCAAAAGGATTCCCCACTGAGGCTATCAAAACTGCCTTGTTCATTGCTAAGGTAAAACAGAAGCAGGATCTTAAAGTTGCACTCTTACCCAAGGCTTCTTACTAGGGGCTTGAAGCAAAGCTGCAATTAAGCCCAAAATACTAAAGCTGCTCTGATCTTGAATATTTAACACTTAAATTCTGGGCCACAGAGGTAGGCTGTGATGCTACTGATGCTACATTTTACGGCAGAAGACACAGAACCACAGCTGCCATGCTGTCATTATTCCTGATATTAATTCTTAATGAGGAGAATTATTTACAAAAAAAAGTAAAATCCAGATAATTTCTGTGAATCTCACAACTGGCCGGTGGGTTCAGATAACACAGAAAACCAAGCAATCTATGGATCAGTGAGGTTTTACCTAGCCAAATGTAAGCTCCTTAGCTCAACTCTAATATTTGTGATAGGCTTAATCCAGTAAACAGATAAACTGGTAAAAGCGCGAAAGACCACACAACTGCATGTAGGCAATAAAGACCACACACATACCTCTTTTCAGGCTTCAGGCATTAAGAAAATAAGGATCTGCCACAAAAATTTAGACTATTGGACTGAACAAATAAATAGTGGTCATTAGAGTTGAATAATGGACCATGAATCCAAACAAATAGTCAAACTTAGCAAGCAAAGGCTTCTACCCTTCATTTTAGCATTACTTCAGCATCACTTTCGTGCTAACATAATGGGAAAAATTGTAGTTCCTTTCCAGTCTGTAGAAGGTTCTATCATTGATTTCTTTGAGGCAAGAATTAGACCCTATGATTTATAGCATACGGTTTCTACAGCAGCTCTTCATATACTTATGTGAATCTACTCCAAAGTTGAATAAATACAACCTAAGTAGTAAAACATAAGAAGTACAACTGAAAAAGACAAGTCTGTATTAAATATAAAAACTCCAAGAAAAAAAAGTCTGGCATTAAGCATAATTTGAATCATTGCAGGAGACCCATGCAGGCATTGGAAAGCTTGGATTCTTCTTTCTAAACCTTTATGTTGGAAATACAGGGCTAAATCTTGATGACATGAAAGGGGCTAACTGGCTTTAATAGAAGAAATTTACTTTGGAAATCAAGATAAAACATTCTTCTGAAGTCCATGTTAGGGTAAAATGGTTATAAACCTGTGATCCATTAACTCTGTAGGGTTAGGGACAGATAATTGAGAAAATCAAATCAATTATCAGAGAGCTTAAAATCTCCTTTTCAGAAGTCTGTGCCTATTACGGAGACCTTCTCCAAAGGTAAATAAATGGGGAGAGGTGGGTGAAAGAAGTTGCAAAGCAGAAATAGCTTTAACAGGAAAAACACAGGCTTATTACTCAGGCAGCCATGTCAGATAATTCCAGTAGCAATTTCTGGCCTCATCATTTACATGTAGTGCAGGCAGTAATATACTAGGACATATGAAATCCTACTGCTATTGCTCTATTCCACATCTCTAATTAAAACTTATCTGCCTAAAGTGCTCTTACATTATTGGATATATGTAAGTGAGCAACTTGATATTTGTATAGAGCTTTGTGCATTCAAAAAGCTTTGCAAACTATAATGAAGTAAGGCTCACAAATACCATGCACAAGAAGCAAAGAAGTCAGGAATCTCACTTTTACAGATAAGGAAGGAGAAGCAAACACCTTGATGCTCATGGCCATGCAGATATCCATAAAAGGTGACAGAAGCTGCAGATTTGTAATACAGCGGAGTTCATGTCAATTGCCCATCCCTCCTCCTAACAGAAAACTGTCACACCATAGCACAACACAATGTATTTTACTCAGGCATGCAAAGGGGAAGAGAAGAGGCATACTAAAACCCTATATGATTTAGATGACCACATGCAACAGCAATAATTACTTTTGAAGGGTAGCACCTGCCCAGTTTCTATTATGCCAAATCAAGGTCTGTATTTTTTTAATTAACTAGTGATTTCTGATAGTTCATATTTGGGTTCAGCTGAGCCAAAGATGGTGCCAAGTCACTTTATCTTCAGGGCTGGTGATCATCTCTTTCTCATATGAACTTCGATCCCCTGAATTCTCATGGAGGGTATCCAATACAGATGCACAGGAACCTTGGTAGGCTTAAACTTCTTCAATGAAAAACACATTTGAAAACTATCCTTAAGTCACCTGCTAATAGTCAGAGAAGCTTCATGAACTGAAAAGGAGAAAATTTACTTTCTTGATGAATTAATATTAACTTTCCCTATCCAAGTACCAATAATTTGCTCTTAGGTAATACCTTCAACAACATTGCCAGCTCTCACAACATGACTATGTATTGCAAGATAATCAGGTGTTTTCTCAGAGGTTCTATAGACTGTTATCATATTACCCTCTTCTCTTATTGCATTAAATTGCCATTCTTATTCTCCAAAATGGTTGCCGTCTCCTGAAAGGGCCAGTGGGGCAGAAACTATGAGTTGGCCTTGCTGCACAGGCCAGTTTACCCTCACAACTGTGGAAGCAACACTATCCTTTGGAAAGAGCATTTATTAGTCATGCTGCAATAGTGCTGGAAGGGGCCTTAGCAGGTAGGGCTAGGTTGTAGCTGGCACTCTACACCCATGTAAAAAAGACATAAATATCTGCTTAGCATGTAAGGGTATGGTTAAATACAACAGAGGAGCAAAAGAGGTGGTAGCAACACACTCTTTTGGCTCCTATGGGTACTCACTTGTACCAGCACATCAGCCATCTAAGCCCAGTTATTTTGCAGGGTGTCTGCTGTGCTGGGAAGGAGAGAAGAGAGCTTCAGGGTGAAAGACTGACATGAGGAAGGGCCAGCAGACTGGCAGCTGGTATCTGGAATTCCTCCTGGCACAAAACTCAAGGTGGGATCTTCACTAAATGTCTTCATTAAGGAGCAAAATTAAGGATAAAAGTGAGAAAGTTTTTCATTGTGGGTGAAGCAGCTTGCTCTCAGGCTGCAATGGGAGCCAGAAAATAACCCTAGAACCATGCAGGGGAGTTGGCCTTTGCTGTTTAAAGACAGATGAGGTCAAAGAGCAGAGAAACAGCAGCTCCTCAAGCAGTACAGAACAAGAGTCTTGCTGAGAAAATTGAGGTTGTTCTGTTTATTCACGTGTACAAATGAGGGTACTTAGCATGAATTATTGGCACCCTACACAGAAAAGCAGATCCCAAAAGTAACATTCAGCACCATGGGTTTCAGTCCATTGATACCTCAAAGTAACCACTTTTAGTTAAGCAACTTGGTGCCGTATTAAAATCAAAGAGGTCATTTGCCCTGTCTGAATCCTATGGGACAACTATCCTCAAGCCTTTCTCCAGGATGGCTGGGAAGTCTTTGCTAAATTTCATCTGTGTCCAGTTAACATCCATGTATCCTCACACCAACACTGCCCTTCAGCAATTCTTCGTGTTGATAAGCCCTGTATCTTTATAGACAAAAAGTAGTCTTAAATTTTATTTTCCTGGACTGAACAAGATCAGCTCTTCTAACATCCTCCTGCGAGTTAAACTCCCTATTTTCCCAGTTTTCCAAACAGCCTGTCTCTGCTACAGCCTGAGTTCATCTTTTGCCAGTGAAGATGACCAGAACTGGGCGTCCTCCTAAATAGGAGCCTAGTAGACTAATATTCTCCTTCTCTTTCTCTTGGCTGAAAACTACCTGTCAGATATGTCTTTGGGCTTTTTGCCCTTTTTTTTACCTCTGGCCACATCTCTTCTGAGGTTCACTGGCATTCTGTGATTGACTAATAGGCTAGTCTTGTCTTTCTCCTTCTCTGTCATTTACAATTGATGGATTCCCATTTTAACATAAATTCTTATTAGCCCCTAAGTGATTGCCCATACCATTACATTCTATCACTCAGTTCCTCAACAATCTCATCTTGTGTTGCTGAAGGGTATTCCATTAATCCCTTGCATTAAGGATGCATCCTAAATTTATCATTAATAAAGGAAGAGTAGTCTTCCAGTCATGAGATTATTATACACACTGGTGGGTGCTTTAAAAAACACAAGAGCAAAGGGGAAGTCACAAGAAAGGTGAAACAGGTCATTTGACTATCCATTTGAAGCCCTGCAAGGTAAGGCTGCCTGCACTTGCTCTTTTTTTAGAGTGCTTGGTGACATTGCTTCCCTCTGAAGAACCTAAGTCCCTTTACCACACTCAGCAAATGATTCTCACATCAATTCTGAGAGATCATCCTTCTCATCTCCCTCGTATGTGGAGGAAAGAAAGGCAGAGACACGTTAAACATTTTGGCCAAGCTTTCCTGAACAGCTCTAGGCAAAGGGATGCTAATATCTGAAGACTTTCCTTTCTCCGGAGAGACCCTTATTCCAAACCTGGCCCGCTGAGAGCTGACCCTCTCCCCCCTCTTGCTTCACCCAACCTCTATTCATTTCTGACTCTCAATTAATCTTGAGGGATACCTGGGTTTGAAAGAGTTGATGAGAAACAAATCGCCAAGTGTCCTTCAGCATGGTGGGGGAGGAGGACGTGAATATTATGGCAGATTCAAAGGAACAGCTTGAAAGCAGCTGGAGAGCTTTGAGAAAAAAAACAAAACCCACACCACACACACACAGAGCAGCTGCATAGAGGGTACCATGCACAATATTAATTATAGGTGTGTTATGGAAGACAATATTCAACATTTCCAGTGCAAAGTGTTCAGGATAGGAGCAGCCAGTGACACCATTTCACACTCCCCTACGCACCTCCACTAGGACTTGATTTAACATTATAAGGTTCCAAGTCTGTCAAGCTGTGACAATTTGTATGAGTGAGATTTTGGATGTCTTGCTGAAATACACATTGCAAAAAAAAATCAAACTAAAACCCAACCTTCACTGAAGCCACAGAGATTTCAAAGGCTGCCTTGAAAGATGAATAATATAAGTAAGTGAGTGTCCTTAAACCAAATCAAACTTGGCAGGGCTAAGTTTCCTTGTGAAATTAATTTTTAGCATCTTCTCTCCAGCGGCCTGCCTCAGCTGTCTCCCTCTGTGCACAGTTAATGATCTTGTTGAGCAGATAACCAATCTCTGGTTGATTTACACGGGCTTTTATTGTCTGAACTCTCCATAATTTTTTTAATAGCGTTTCAGTTGATATTGCAGTAGAACAAGGTTCATTTTACATATTTAATGAAAAAGTGAAAACAAGCCAATAAAGACACCAAAGGACCAATTTGCCAAACTGTTCCACACAGGCTGAAATGTCTTTCATGCCAAATATCTGCAAAGCAAATGCACAGGCTCTCTACACTGAGTCTTAGGCTTAACAAAAAGAAAACCTTAATAACATGTTTTACACCTCTTTCATGTCATGAGTTGCTGATATGCTTTTCCCCTTACTATTCCAAACTACATTAGGAGGATTTGGTCCATCTCTATTTCTAAGCAAACAGCAATATATGCATATCTTAGCAAGGCAGCATGAAGATTTTAATTGTGCTCTGCTCCAGGAGCCCTACCTGACGAGAGCACAAAGTGTCGATGTTTGAGTGAGTCCTCTAACACAATATACGCCACACCAGGGAAGCAGGCATTGGGAGCTAGATATTTTAAGGTGATTGATTATGCACTGTGCAACCACAAATGAAGCTAGTGCATAGGGAGTGCACGTATTCTCACTCATGGCTAAGTCAGGTTTTCTGCTAGTATGAAGTAAAACACACAGGAGAAAACGCTTAGTTGTTTGTTACAAACCCCAGCGTAACACACCAGAAAAGTGTGCTATTAAGAAAATAAAAGGTATGTCAGCTCCTGATTCTTCATCACCCTCCTCTTGGATGGAAGCAGTGCCAGAAGTGAAGACGTGAGGCACTGCCCCAAGCCTCCATAAGCCCACACCACCAGAGCTGGCACTGACCCTCCTCAGCAGTGACGTGCACCCACAGGGGTGCCAGGGCTCAATGCTGGAGCCCCACCTGGGCTCTATGGCATACCTTTAATATGAGCAAGACACTAAACACCACACACCAAACATACCAGACCCTGGACAAGCATCTAGGACAAGTTTCTCATCCTAAGTGCACAGCCGGGCGCCAGGGTGCCGAAAGCAAGCTGGTAAGGCTTTCTAGACAGGGTACAGCCAGTTTTTAATCCCTGTCACCTCTGCATTTTTTAAGCCACAGCACACTGTGGTTGCCTTATGGTGATTATTTTCACTGCCAGCAGAGTCTTTTGCATATTAGCAGCCATTAATCCCATTGCATCAGCCAGCTTAATTGGGGTAGGCTGTTCTGATTCCCAACCTCTGTCCTCGGCTCCTTCCCCCCTCTCCCACCCCATAATGTTTAAGGGATCTACCAAATCTATAGTGTTTCTACATCTGAATGGAGCGTATAAAAGCTACATGGTCGGATCTGGTTAATTGGGGGGACTTGTGGTTTAGCGGTTAAGAACGGGCCTAATCAGGGAGAGAGAGGGAAGGAGAGGAGGAAGGAGGGGAGGAAGGGGGGGGTTCTTTTTTTATGAAAATGCGGACCTCCCTACAGTAATTCCCCTTCAGCTGCTGCCTCACAGATGGACCTTTTAATTGAATTTTCTTACAGGCCTGAGGGAGGGAGTTCATTTCAGGTCAGGTGAGGCAATTGAAGTGAATCTAATGGCTCCTGTTTCTTTTCATTGTGAGCAGAGGGAAGTGTGTTGTTTTGTTTTTTTCCTCTCCTGCCTCAGCTAAAAAGCTTCAATTAAAAATTGAAACACACACATGGTGATTTCCAAGGATTTGTTGTCTTCATTTTGCCACAAGTGGCAGCAAGGTCAGCAATGGGAGAAATTTGAAGCAGTTTGCATCCTGTTTCGGTTTTGTTCCTCGCACAAGGAGAAACGCAGTGCGTGCAATGCTCACAAAAAAAGCACAATAGCATCCTCTTATCTTTTGTTGGCAAATGTAAGAAACATCTTCCAGGTCTAGAAACCTGTTGTGGATGAGTTACCAAATAACTCATCCCTGTAACATTTCTTTTTAATACTATGATACTTTTCAGGTACAGGAGTCCTTGCCTTAACAGGTTGGTTTCTAAACTAGTGAAAAATAAAAGGGAGCCATCCCAAGCGAAGCACTCTGAAGCACAGTTTGCTGTGTCTGCATTAGATAAGAAAGGCTAGGCTTAAAACTCCAGTGGTATGTATGTAGTTTATACCACCAAAAAAATCCTTCCCATGTTGATTTCCCATCTTGCAAAGATATCCAGAGCCAAACAAGCCATGCCAGCAAAAGGACATTTATTCCAGCATAACATGTCTACATTTGGGTTTTTCCATAGAACAATGCTGCAGAATTGTCTGCCACGCTTTTAGCACATCTGACCATCAAGGATATGGTGTCTTTTATATCAGGACAGGTACAACTCTGAATGGAGGCACTGGCAGAGGAGGACCATGTTACAGGTCGACCTTGTCCTCTGGGAACAATGCCACCAGCAGCAGTGGAGTCAGGATAGCTCCCTGGGAGCTTTCCCAGCAAAGCAGGCAGGATTTTCTCAAGAGGCCATCTGGTCATCTATGGCTAGAGCAGACAGAGAGCAGGATGCCACTCCAGGTCATTCACATGAAGGGAGAAGGAAACCAAGATCCCCTGCAGCTGCCAGGGCAGAGCCTGGGAGGTCCTGAGTGGCTTGCAAGGAGGGGAGGATGATCATATTGTGGTCTGAGCAGTCTGGTCAAGGAGAATTGTTTTCACTTGGCTGAAAGCCTCTCTCAGAGCACCACCAGCACTGACCTCATATATGTTTCATTGGCCAGCATGCAAGGCTTTCAGATCCCCATTCCTTCTTAGTCACAGTTGTGTCAGATGGGGGCTGGAAGGGCTGCTGGCCTTTTGAGGTGAAAAGCAGCTTCCCACTGTTGCTCAGACAAATGGAACTTGAGCCAAGTGCAGAGCGTGGGACTGAATAGCTGTCCTGCACCAGGCACCAGCCCAGAAAGTAAGTACAGTTGCTCCTCAGGGGAGACCACACTGCCTGCAGCTGTGTGACTGTTAGGGCCATTTCTCCGTCCTTCAGTTCAAATTCAGACCTCTGAGGAGTGACAAACCACCTGGCAAAGCCTTGGGGCTCCACACAGAGCCTCTGAACAAACCTGTTACCACCAGTCTTAAATTCACTGTACAACAGTTTGCACCTTCAGTGAAAAATCGAGAGGCACAGCGCACTCAGAAAGTTTGAGAACCACCTCTGTTGTTCTGATGAAAAGAACACATCCATGTCTTGCTTTGTTGCTTTAAACCAAATATAAACAGGAAATCCGGAAGTGCTGATTGTTTCTCATGTATGAGAGAGAGTGAAACCAGGCAAGAATCATGACAAATCAAATCATTCCATGCAGAAAGGGATCTTAAATACACAAGGTGGCTAGCATAGCTTCTGCAAAACACCTCATCTGAAATCTACAAGATAACAGCACACCTAGAAGAGAGACAAGGAATGAGAGACTCTGCAGAGTGGATTAGCTAAAAGCTAGGGCAGATGGTTTGAAGTTACTGCAAACTTGAATCATGTTGCTGATACCAGAAGAGCATGTGGAGATACTTATTCAGATGATTTAGAAGGCCACAACCAAACAAAACCAGAAAGATTGACCAGATCACTTCATGGCTTCATCTCATTTCTGTTGAATTGCTCTGGCTACAATGTATAAGTAAAAATAAATTACATCTTGTGTCAACATATTAATATGTTTCAGTATTTCCTATTGCAATGATGCGTCATTTCTAAATGCAACTTTAATTTAAAATTTTCAAATGTTAAAGCTGCAATGAAATAATTTTGGAGCTTTTTTGAGGAGGAAAAGGAAAGGGAAGATCTCACTTGGCAGAGCTCTACTTACAATATCAAATACCAAATGCCTGTATCTGTATAAAGCAAATCGCAAATGTCTGTATCTGTAAATCTAAGCTAAAGCACAGGCTAAAGAAGCTCCTTTTGTAGTTGGGTCCTTTGTCTTATACCATTCTGGGTGTTGTAAGACAAGTGCACCTAGCATTTGGCTTCCCTGCTGGCGTTCCCAGCATCATCTCATTCACATGCTTCTTTATTTTATGGGGTTTTTTAAAGACCCAGAAACGCACATAGGAGCAGCTTGGCCAGTGGGCCCTAGGCACAGATTAAATTTGGGGAGAGGGCTCAACAGAAGCCCTGGGACTTCCTTATTACTATTCCCTTTATACAGCCCCATTTAGAGGCCCGAAGTGGAAACAAAGGTAGCAAGCTATCGCACCCCTGCTGCCAGGAAAAAGGAGGGGTGGTTCAATCAACCATCCGTGCAGCACTGTAGCAGAAGGGGCAAAAAAAGCGCACGTTTAGGACCAGATGCTTCTCCTTTAGATGAAAGAATGACTAAAGCACTTGTGCTGAAAACTGCAGTGATCCCTGTGTTACATACACAGCAGCGCATGTCTGACCCTGCCCTTTCAAAAGCACAGAGCAGATTCTGTGGCTGTGGCAAGGGTATACAGAGTAGAGAGGGGGGGGAAAAACCAGCAGTGAGTAACTTTCAACTAAAAAACCCACACAGGAACATGTAAATGCTGTATTTGCTCCTCTGAGGAAATTCACTTTAGTTTCAGATACCACAGGTGCCCTAAAATTTTTCTAACCAGAAATAGCAGGCACTGACTAAATCCCTGTGTGGGACTGACTATGGGCAACATGTTTGTATTTGTCTTGAGACACCCACATTTCTGTGCGTAATCAGAAAGACTTCTTTCAAATGTAAGGAAGAATTCAGAAAAAACACTGCCTGTTACAAACAATCAGCTGAATGTTACAGGACAGCTATCTCTGCAGTATAAAACACATGCAGGACACAGTGTTGGGGAGCTGTAATAGTTCTTGCTAGAAGAGCTGATTTGTTTCTGTAGCGCCCCTTCAGCACCTATAGCAGCATGCAGAAGGGTTTAACGTACTGCGTTAGAAAAGCCCAATGGACAAACATTACGTATATTCATTCTTCAATAAAACATTATTTTGAGATATAAAAATTTTTAACTTTATATATCAAAAAGATTCGTACTACCTGGGCAGCTTTAAAAGCAAAGGCGGGGGGGCATATTGGCAATTAAGATAGCATTTCAGTCTTACAAAGAAACAAAATACAAACTCAATTTTCCTTATTATTCCCCCTATTGTGGAGCATCCACGCCCATAAAACTGTCTGGTACTGATAGAAAGGATTAAGTCTTCTTGCGTGAGACGTTTCATGTCTTGCTGGATTCAGAAAACAACTATGATATATAAGTTATCTCAAGCAAAGGGCAGTTGCAGTGATTTCTCAAAACCAGAAAGAGTTCATAAAAGCAAAGCAGGAGGCAAAACTGCTTCCGGTTATTGCAATCCAGACATAAATGACAGCACATGATGTAACACACACCACACCATTCAGAGACTAATATACCAGTCTGCTCAGTCCAGAAACTCTAAATGCTTCTGTCAAATGAATTTCCCGTATAATAATCTTCTAGAGATGTAAAGAACTAATTATAGGAAGCACCTCATAATGGAAAACACAAGCTTTAAAATCGCTAGCAGATAAAAGGCAGGGAACTAGGAGACTGAATCTTTTGCATTGGGCATTTCTTTCGAAATTTCAGTGTGCAGGGATGAGAAAAATGGGTACAGTTTCCCTTTACATGACAGGAACAGTAATTGAGTAGGATTATATGTCATCCATGAAAATACTATATTTATGCCTCATTGTAATCCATTCATTGGTTTATGGATCCGAAGTCCCACGGGTAGTGCACAAATTCACATAGTGTCCCTGAATAGTGGATTTTGCATTTGGATCTGTGATGTAGCTGGCGGACACAGAAAATGACATGTAGCCAGACAGCTCCCAGGAGAGTGCACAGCCGGGTATGCTGAACACGGCGGCTGGTCCACAGCTCAGGTGGGAAACACAACCTTTGGCTCCCCAGGCTGCCAACGTCAGAGAGGTGCTCCTACCTACAGACCGTTTTCTCCCTGATCGTCAGAGATTTTACACATCTACCACTTACAAGCACCAAAGGTGGCTGTGCTGTATCTTGTACGTTGCACAAAGCCATTTCTGCTTTTGCCTAAAGATGGCAGAAGCCCAAGCCTAATTTTATCTATCGGACTATCTAGAGCTATCACTATAGCCAAATCTCATAAACCTGAGAGCCATCATTATTTCTCTCTTCATACATTAGGAATAATCCTGAAATAGCATAGTAACCTGTGCTTCTCCCTCCCTTCTAATGGGAGGGTTAGTAACTCTAACCCTCCCATTAGAAGATTTCCTGTGTGGCTTTGTACAAGATCTATACTTCAACTTCCCCCTGGAAATAGAGATTTTCTGTTTTTTCCTGACAACATTTTCCTTACCTAGCCTTTTAGGCTGCACATTTCCTGAGACAAAGACCATTTTTTATTTCATGCCTGTACGAGACTCAGCTAGGCTCCTGTCTCGGGTAAAGCTTTAAGGCAATATCATAACAATGATTAAAAAAAAGTAGCTGACAAGACCTTCTAGCCAAAGCTTATATAGATTACATATGTCTGCTGGTACAAGGAGGTGCACTTTGGTAAAAAGCTTTCCTCATAAATCATTAATTAGGTATTTACAAAGATCTCAGCTGCCAAACCCTTGATGCTTCTCAGTCTTTAATGAAGATAGGAGGAGCAGTTAAATAAGTTGTAACATTTCCTTAGTCATTCATCTCAAACAAAGATACTGGGAGTTGGTCCGTTATTGAAAGTTCAGTAATGTAATAAAATTCTCCATCCAGTGTCTGGCTTGATTGTCAATATAAAAGTAGTCCTATGCTGCAGTTCCAACTGACTTTGTGTAGCCTACAATTATAATACAAAATGCAGCTATAACTATTGAGCTACAACTGAATAGATTCAAATGCAGTATCATTCCAAACTGTGCCCAAAACATACCTTCACATTAAAAACTCACCCCTAGCAAAAATGATACAGAAGTCCTCATATCATACACAGCAGTATTTCTGCAAATCACCAGCGCTAGGGCAGAAGTACCAAGGATCTACCTACAGTTATCACTGTGGCCAAATTAGCAAGATGCAGCTGCGCAGTTTGCAAGATGAAGCACTTCAATCTTAGAATTTAAGTTAAAAATCACACAGGTCATTTCATACCATAAATCTTGAAGGTAATATGATCTCAAAGTACATTAAAACTCAAGCAACAATTATTCCAGCCATTTGGGTACCACCATCAAAAAGGCCCTAAGAGCGATCCAAAGTGTGGACTCAGCCAGTGTCAGTAGTAAAGCAGGTAACTCTCTCCCAGCTGTTTTGGTTAACCCTTTCATGTATGATCACTGCACACCATATTTGACACCTAAGGTCTTATTGGTAGGACATGCAGAATAAAGCAGACACAGTCCTCTTTTGAAAGAAGAGCCCACACTGAAAATGGTTCCCAAGTTATGAGTGGAAAGACTGATGGGCAAGAAAAAAGGAACTAGAGGTTGAATGGCATCTTAACCTTCAATTTCCCAGTTCATTTGCTTTACCTTTTCTTAAAACAAGGTATTTTAAAAGATTTTACTATATAGGTGGATTGACAATCCTGGAACTTGTATTCCCAATATACATATGGCTCTTATTACACTCTTTAATTTCACTTGGGCCACCCAATAGTTAACACATGACCTATTTCAGCCACTACAAAACTGGAAGAATAGGACCTTTCAAAGGATTTTTTTTTACCTCAGCAACAGTGAGTGCTTATGCAGCAATATCAGTGACGCAAGGTTCTGGTCTCAGAATAGTACTTACTATTCTGAGTAAGTAATACTCGTACTTACGAGGAATGTCTCCACACTGCAAGATATCCAGCACATCTGATGTGCCTTGTGTACAGAGCATCTCCATAAAGGACCACACAGGATGATGTGAAGCAAGACCATCTGAGGAGGAAGACCTTTTTGGAAGACACAGAATTTCATTATCAGAATTCTATTGGATGCTAAACAGATTAATAAAGGATAGTGGTCTTTCAGGTACCAGCCCACCTTTCATAATTATTAAATCTACTTTGGAAAACAAGTGGGAGAAATGCTGGGAATCTTACTCAGGCAAAATACATATGTCAGCTGGAGCTGGGGGAATTTTCTGTATTGCTTTGACCTTGCTGGCTCTCTTCGTTAAAGCAAACAAACAAAAAAACCCACCAAACATGCCAGTGCCATTTCACACAGGTTTTATGAAAAGCTATAAGCATGAATGCCTGTGCACCATGCAGACTGAAAAAAGTGGTCTTTCTGGTGTTTCAGGGTCTTGAGAAGGTGCTTAGACATAGGTATGATAATATTTGTCTTAACTGATTTCTACACAGCTATCCTGAACACTGGGAACAAAGGTATGAGTGGCTCAGGGGTGAGTCCCATCACAGCTTTGCCATCCCCACCCTGGACACCAAATCTCGCATGTCCTTCCCACGAGGGCCTGGAGGCTTCATCGCCTGCGTAAGTGGATGTGCCTGGCAAGGAGTCAGCACTGCAAGGGTTAAAAAGTGGACTTTCCACCCTGAAGGCTGAACTGACTCCTTTGAAGCCATTAGTCTATTGTATAAATCCCTCCTAGTTTTGAGGATTACAGAATAAATACATTGTAATGGCTCCATAGGAACCTGGCCCATGGGGTCACCCTGACTTTAGTTTGTGCATTATGTCCCAAGTGACAAAAATCGAAGCACATTAAATGCTTCATGAATGTGAAATGTCCAGAGTTTTAATCTTGGGAGCTTTGCTGTCCTACAGTTTGTCTTGAATGCACCTAAATCCACAATGCAGACAGATTAGAGAGGAGCTGGCTTCAGCTGACACACTTGCACCAGGCAAATGAAGATAGTTTCAAATTTAGAGTAATATTTGCTCACCATGTGTTGCGGTGGGGTTTATCTGGCTTTATGGCATCAAAATCCAATAAAAACATGCATAATTTATGCAGGGGGAAAAAACCCCCTCTTCTGTTAAAAGAAAACCATAAAAAAAATAGGTTGTTCTAATAAGACACAGCCCCCTCATAACTGAATGACACCAAATAACTACGAGACTTCACTGCACTTGCCTCCAGGTGAGAAAGATATTAATGGAATTTACGAGTAAGGAGAACAAGTTAAAAACTTATCACAGTCCCTTCAAGACTGTCACCTGACGAATCATGTTAGAGCAACTCTGCCCTCTTGGTTAGAACAAAAAAACAGACAAGACATCCCTTCACTCTCTACCCATTAATTTAAGTGATGGGAGTAGAAGTTTTGCAGCTTCCACCACCGTCAGCTGTGCCTCACTCTGTTTTTTTATTTTCATAAGCATTGTGTCAACTTGGAAATGCCTGACTTCAATCAGCAAATTCCGTCTGATTTTCTGCACTGCTCAGCATGCTCTGCAGTAGTTGCACTTTCCACCAAACATTTTGGTCAAGATTTTTTTATTGAGAGAATTCCCATTTCTGGCAGAGACAAAGGCCCCAGTAGCACTTACTGAAGGATGGAGGAGAAAAGGAATACAACAGGATTGAAATGCTGCTCTTTAATGTTTGAAAGAGTTAATAGCAGCTGGAAGATACTGACACTTTCTCAGACACACAAACATACGCTACAGTATTTGACTGTTTGCTCCGGGGGGTGTGTTGCATTCGTTAATCTTTTTAATAGAAGTATTCCTAAAATGATTGTGATTTTCTAAAATTACTTTATTTGCATTTTGTTACTTATCATTTAGGGAATAATATCCTGCACTCTCATATATAGAAGACTTTGACATTTTGGAAGAAATAATCATATATTCTGTTAAATTACATTTGAAGAAATACTTTACAAGGTTAAATTTCACTATACAGTGTGAGGAACCTGTTACAGTGAAAGGTGTCTCCCCGCCATGGCAGGGGGTTTGGAACCAGATGGTCTTTAAGGTCCCTTCCAACTCAAGCCATTCTAAGATTCCATGGTACCAGGGCTGCTCTTTCCTACTGCTGAACATACTTTTACATTAGACATTTTATCATTTTAAACTAACATCCTGATTTTCTTCTTTATGGATTTACCGAAGAAAAACAACTATTGCTTCCCAAGACAAAGCTTTGCAAAATTGCACGGCAGTAGATATTTTCAGCCAATCTGACATCTTACTACAATACTATCATAACATGACCTTATCCCCGTGGGGATGGGAATGTGCTGAAGCCTCTTTCATAGTCATCAGGACTCCCTCCTCTCGGCCTGATAATGAGCTTCAGTCCACCTAATCTCTTTCTCTTGAAGATGCTATGAAATAGCAACCTTGTGCAAAAAAAAGGAAAAAATTATGTCTTTATATTCCAATTTCTCACACACCCGGTGGCACTGGTGCAATGCCAGTAGGGCTGGGCTGTACGAATAGGTAATGGCAGCAGTCTCTTGCCAGGCAGCTGCTGCCAGATGGCTGAAGCAGAGGCTTTGCAGGTTGTAACTGGGTCTCAGGGCATATATTCCCCATGAAATGATGGAGAAAACAAGTGCCCAGAACTGAAAGAAGTGAAGCCATGTTGGTGAGTACCCCACTTGAGCACCTGGGCTTGGCTTTGCTGCTTTCCACACCTCTGCATCACTGTACTGGGAGGATTTTCATACTAAAAGCTGTGTGCTGTATTGCTGCGGATGCTGTGCAACATAGCTATGCTTTCTATTACCTGGTGCAACTCTGGTTATTTCTAAAATGAGGATATGGGCCTCGCTTACAGACCTTTGTGAGTTTTCCATAAGCACAGATAAGTGATGAGGACTGCTTCCTGTGCTAAACAAGTGCCACCATACAGCTGACCTACTGCTGCAGGACTAAGGAGTCAAGCAAAGAGCAAGATCACAAGCCTCTCACACTGCAATGATTTCATTATAATCCAGTGCTCCATTTCTTCTCTCCTTACTACAGACAAGTCCATGGTTATTATAGGACTCTATTAGTTCCCATTCCCCCCCACCTTGCTGCAAAATGGTTTTTCCTCCAGGGCTATAGCAGCAGCTGGCACGCTATTTCCTTCTGAGGTGTAGCCAAATAATGGCCTTTTGGAGAGGGATCTGTTTCATCTCTTTTCTCCATATGTTCCTTTCAATTGAGGGGTTTAATACACTCATTTTCACAGTAGCTATCTAAGTGTTTTTCCTTTTCTGCGTCTATTACTGAAATTAATAAATGTGCACAAGGCAATGAGGCACAAGAGTCAGGTGGATATACCAGAGCTTTCTCCTGGAAGTGTTTTTCCAGGGGACCTGAGGAGAGTGGGGTTAGCTTGGCCGAAAGTTGATCCGCTTGTTCGGGGCACATGGGGGTTAGTCATACTTACATGAGACAAGAGAACAGTTCTCCTTCAACAACATACAAGTGCTTTTTCTAAATGCATCCCTGGTCCAGATGATAGCACTTGCTGCAGTAAAAAACTACTTCATTTGAGGCCATGACTTTTTACCAATATGGCCATACAGCAAAGCAGGGGTAGGCAAACTTGACGAGCACTAGATAATGCTGGAAATATCAGAGCAGAAGCAGATAATAATAAGTGAAGCCTGCAAAAGTGTACAGCTGTGCCATCAAAGCCCTCCTGTTGTAGCTTGGCCTAGGAGACCTATTAGAGCTGAGAGTGCTTCAGTATTACTGCATCTGCACTAAGGGACTTAATTTGTTTAAAATATACATCACTGCATGCAAATTGCTATGTACCTGTATGTAAAGCAGAATAACAAAGGAGTAAGCCAGGGAAGAAAGAAACCTGAAAGAAGGGGTGGAGAAGCTGGCATGTGACAGCAAAGTGTATGCTGCATCCTCCCCTCGCTTGCCACAAATGTTTTGTATTCAGCAGCACCTCCGTAACAGTGAACAGTTCAGACAGCCGTGGAGCAAATCAGCTCAGGAAAGCCATCTTCTACTGAACAACATGATGGAAGTGCATTGCTAAGTGCTTTGTGGGGGAATTTGGGAAGGTAAGGTGCAGGTAGCAAGGGAGTGTCAGACCTCAGCAAAAGAAAAAGCTAATGACCAGGCAGCAGAACTGAGAAAGCCTGGGATTCAAGAGCTGCCACATGAGAGATCCTCTGGTGTTCAATTGATTCTCTTTTCCTTCCATACTATCAGCAACATGGACTCTTTCCTTCACTTGGCCACTTATCTATACAAAACCTGTAGAAGCACCAGATCTTGGACATACCCACTGTTATGTTGAATTTGGCTGAAATCATTAACTGGGTTCAAAATTTAGACAGATGTATAGTGGTAACATTATTTTCTAAGAAATAAAGGCAGATCAATGCAATGAATTAGGAAAGGGCAGTGAAATGAATAACAAGGACACCTGAACTTGATGCGATAAAGGCCATAAACTGTGAAGGGATTTGAGGAAGAGATTGGCACGGGAAGAGCAACAGATTTCAGGAGATGAAACTTTGCAGTGGTATTTGGTATGGAGGGAACGTGAAAGCTGGGGAAGCCAAAGAGGAAAATGAAGGCATTGATATGAAGGACCCAGACTGTCATTCTCCACAGTGATGTGATCAAAATTAACAGTTAGGTTATACTTTACGGTAAAAGGAAGGAAGTGTTCACTCATCTGCCCAAACCTGCTGCAGCTTGTTCTGGTGAGACATTAAGGTGCTCACTGCCAAATGCCAGGTGTCCTGTTTTTCCTCTGCAGAACCAGGAATCACAGATCTATCTTTTTGGGTAGCATGGACAGACCATCCAAAATAGCCTAAGCAGGGGAAAAGCCCCAGTTCATACCCCAGAGAACTTACAGCCTCAAGAGAGTACGCATTCTCGCACTTGGAAATATCTGAGGCACACTGAGATGCATTTCTCACACCATTCAGAACTGACTTCACTGCTCAATTTGCACTCCCTGCAGCATGGCTTGCAAAGAGAAAACAAATGGCATACCAGACCACACGGAGAAGCAATATGGTAACCAGCAAAACATTTATTAGCTTAGGAAAAGAAACACAAAGGCTTCTTTTCAGAATTTTAGCCTCTCCTTGGTATCTTCTCCTCACATACATCATTTACCTTGCTTGAGCTCTTGTTTTACAGCTATCCACACACAAAGTTGTAGTTTATTTAAAGCAGCTTTTTATAGTGAAATCCCACTCCCATTTTTTAAAGGTAACTATCCTAATTCTCAAAAGCAAGACATGAAATGCACTTCCAGAACAGGCTGTAACAATACCACAGATCTTTAATTTATCCTTATTGGCTGAGGTCACCTCATCACTCAGAAGAACTGTATACAAGTGAAGACAAGGGTATGGGAAATATAGCCACCCATACCGAGTAAGAACAAATTCAATTACCTCTGCAGTGCTGTTACGTATTTCCCTCTCATAGCTCATACTTTTCATTTATATTCCCTTAGCTCCCACTGGCTGGGCTTTTAATATTTCTCACACAAAGGGTTCTCCAGACTGTTTTGCTTTCTACCCAAGTCTATCCATACCCTCTGTATCTTGTGCTCTCCCATTTTGCCCTGTCTCCTCACTTTCTCTCTCTCTTCCCCCTTCTCTTCAGCTGCAGCAGCTCTTTCTGTTTCTCTGGCACAGCATCACAGAGTTGAAGCTGAATAATAAACACACATAACACACTGAACTGCTACTCCGTCAGTGTACATGCTGTCAGTACATACTCCGACTACCCATCTATTTCCAGAGATCCCGAAAGAGCTAAGGAGCTTTGTGCTATTAATATGCTGTGGAAAGAAGGAAAATTCCCATCAGAGGCCTTAAACAGCTCCACAGTGCTGCAGCTGACCATCAACCCCTTCCAGCCGCCGCAGCACTTTTTCTTGAGCAATTTTCCAGCTTGCCCAGGTTTTACATGCAAGCAAAAGGCTTAGATTCCCACTTCCTTTGCATGAATTGAGCAGCCTGGAAAGAGCCTTCGCAAACAGCAAGCATAATGCCAAGGAGAGAGAAGAATAACCAAGGAGACAACTCACTGCATTGGCTCCTCCGTTTCTCTGGCAGGACTCCCTGGCTTCGCTCAGAATATGACTGACTTTGTTGCTTTCAACATTTTCTTCCATTTCGAAATATTTTACTCATTAGCAATCTTCCTTATGCTCAGAACAGGAGATAGCAATCAAATTCTCCTCTTTCTAAGTGCTAAATGCCTTGATGCTGGTGCTTGAGAAGCTGCCCTTTCCTCCCTGCTTTTCAGGATTTTTGATGTTCTTGCTTTACCCTCCCTTTCTAGCAAATCTCACCTGCCCTCAGACCTTTGGGTATTGTTTTCTAGGCTGATGGTTCATATATACAGCTTCCTGACACTAGGAAAACTCTCCATCCTTGGTGCTGCCTCTATATTACACATCTTCCCACCAGTTTTCACCTACCTGCTTCATTCAGCCCTTCCCACTCCACCTTCCTCCAAATTAATTTTTAACTTATTCCTCTTCTCCTAAACAAAGTCTGCCCATACCCCAAACCCTGATGCTTCTTCAGTCTCAATATTATCCAAAAGACAGGATTCATCTTGTGTCTCTTGTTTGGCCTTCATTTATTCTACCTTGCTTTTAACTGAAGTATCTTTGGGGCTTTTTCACATGTACTATCGTATTTTAGTCCCTTTAGAGCTGCCAAAGCTGTTTCACTTTCATCTCCATCTGAGCCTGTTAAAATTCCTTCACCAAAACCTCACTGCTCACTCCCCATCTGTAGTTCAACCAAACATAAACATCCAATTACTAAATTTAAAGCTTTCTAGTTCAAGTTTCTCCTTCTTCTCCTGCCTCCTGGCATCATTCTCCATCAGTTACTGGATAGGCAACCAGCGCAGTCCATTGTGCTTTGTAAGGTCCCCTAAAGTGAGAGGTCTCCATACTTAAGATTTTCTAAAGGGTCTGCTTCTGTCGTGCTCCAGTACATCAATTGATGTGGCCCATGTAAACTGCTCCTATTAGGCATATCCTTAGCTCCCTGATGGTGTCTCCCATCTCATTGTCTTGCTTTCTAATTGCTGCATCTAGTGATATAATGAACATCTGACCCCATAAACACATTAATACCACCAGAACTTCTTGGCAGACACCATGGTGTTGGTGCATTGCCCACCAAAACAAAGTCTGCAGTATGCAGGGGTGCCTTCTCAAACCTACCACAAGCTGTACAGAAAATCAAGCTCTTACCACAGTGAAAACTGAGCCTCCAAGAGAAACTACTCTATGGACCTTACTGAGGACAGCAGAATTCCTTTGGATGAGGACTAGCTGACAGCCTAAGGGAGACAGTCGCCATGCAGCAGGAGCATCACACTGTGTCAGCAGTAACACTAACAAGCCAAACTTATTTTTCCTCTTCCAAGCAGTTCGCTAGAAGACACAGAAAAGATGTGGAAGAGGTGAGTGTTGGAGTATTCATGATGTTGACTGGATGTAACTGTGGCAACCAAACCACATGGCAGTCCAAGGACACTCAGCAAAAGTGAGTCAGGATCTGCCAATCACGTATTGCCTTTTCAGGCAAAAAAGGCAAAGGAGCCCCTCGCATCCCTGTCTCATGTGTGTGCTCTTGTAAAACAAACCACACAGACAAACAGGATTTGTAGGATCAGGCTGGACTCTTTCCAAAGCACATACTCAGTGCAGTAAGCTGCAAGAGAAAGAATAGGTACTGAGAGGAACATGATAGCTTACTACCCTGAGAAATCAGCAACAGGACTATTTGAGAGGGGAAAAAACCTGGTTGAGCTATTTAGGATAATTTATTAATATCATTTTCAGAGGATAATAGATAGACAAACCTATCCTACTGCGACTTAAATAAAGACAGAAACTGCAATCCACATGAAGCTATCAGTGAAAAACAATGCACCACAGTATAACTCACATACTGATGTCTAATTTTAAATATCAGGAAAAGTCCACATTATTGACTAATCACTTCTGAAATGCAGTTCAAAAAAGAAAATAGCAGTTTTGCTCTATTAGAATATGAAATAAATCTGCTTGAACTTCTGAGATAATTTTATAAATAGGCCATGGAAAGAATAAGGAGCCTTCACATTTTATTAAAGAAAACACTTTTTTTTTTTTTTTGCTTTTAGGCTGAGAGTTTGTTTTTCGCTTTTTAACAGCCAACTTTCAACAGAGCATTAGTTTTTATAGACAATATCAAAGCCTCTGTGAACACAATGCTATCAAAGGAAGCAATAATAGGCTTCATCTTATGGTTATGTAAACACTATCATTTTGGGGGTGACACTAAAGCCCCCTGACACCCAGGCAAAGACCTGAAAGGCATTTCAACCAGTGAGCTGTTGTTGGGTAAGCCCTCTCTTCTCCCCTGGCACCACAATCAGCATACCGCCCTTCTCCTGTCCCTTCTGAATTTGACTCTTTGTATGGGAGCAGATTCATGTCCAAGCCCTCAGCAACAGCAGCACTGCTGCTCCAAGATCTACCTCCCCACTGGCTCAGTGCACAGGGTAAATCCTCTCGTTACCCAGCTCCCTGGCCCAGCTTTTTTCCAGTGCTCCACAGAGGCACCCTATTCCCTACTGCTGCTCTGATGGCTCTCATAGAAACGTGGGCAAATTGGTTATTTCAATACCCACCCTATCTCTGATGAGGAGGGCAATTAGATTAGTTTACTGCAGGCAAAATCAATAGCAAGCATCTGGGGGGCAGATTAGCCATTGCTAATTAGAGCTTTTAGACATTATTCAAATAAAATGTATGAGGTTAATCAACCAAGGTGGAAAAAATCCATAATATTCTAAGTCTGCCCTTGGTTCATCAAACCTTCTCACTTCGGAATTAGAAATGGAACAAAATTCCTGAAGTAAAGGCAAGCTTTA
This sequence comes from Psittacus erithacus, assembly GCA_009867235.2. Lineage (NCBI taxonomy): Eukaryota > Metazoa > Chordata > Aves > Psittaciformes > Psittacidae > Psittacus > Psittacus erithacus. Next base: position 54,910 of record WYDI02022782.1, read on the forward strand.
CTAGACTGGGATAGATACGGAGAAGGGTTGTATTATTTATTTTCAGGGAGACAGGCATTTCTTTCTCAGATCAGAGGTATAACGCCAGTTTCTAGACAGCTAACCCAGTTTGAAGTATCTGGGAATTTATTTGAATAAACATAACAAAACCTAAAGCCGTATATTTTGAGTCTGTTCTTAATGAGTTTTGTTACAGCTATTTATTTTTACAAGAAATATCCAAAAAAATGTAGACTTATGTAACTAACAAGCAATAATTCCACAGCAACATCTTATCCAATTAGCCATTTCTTTATATTCATTTAAACAGTATCTTTAAGAATCTGTGACTGTATTTTGCCCACAACATTAAAAAATGTTTGAATACATACTTCACATGTGAATTTCAGGCCATATATAATGTATTACTTTAATATCTTCAGATTAGATTGCAATTAGATTGTATGTTCAAATACGAATAAGATATTTTCAGGGTACCTTTACTGAGTGCTCATCTATAGAACATTTTACTTAATAGGAATTTCCTCTGTAGACTATTGGAATTCTTATTTCTGGAAAGGGTTATTTCTCCATGTGATGAAGTAAATTTTCCCCAAAATTGTATTCATAAAGAACAATTTAAAGAACAATTTAAAGTACAACAGGAAGATAAGCGTGTCTTCTTTAATACAAACATGAGATGAGTATGTCATCTATTGTACACTTGAAAAATGTCTTTCTGATTCTCAACAATAATCACAAGCTTACAAAGACAGAAAAGTTGTCCATTTTAGATGTTTAAAAATAAATTTAATCTTCTAACAGAGTTATAGAAAGCACAAGTATGCACCCACATTTTAAAGAGGTTTTCTACTGCAGGGATAGCACAAGGATTTATCTGTTTATTTGTGGTCAGGGGAAATACAAACCAACAAAACAAAACCCATAGTAGGACCCAGCTATCCGATTCTGAGATTGCACAATCAGCCTAAATTAGTCAAACAACTCAAATTAATTTTTCCTAAATTACCTGGATTCAAGCACATCCTTACAATATTTGAACTAAAGCATAGCTCATTTTTAAGTACAACTCCAACTGCTTAAGTGAACCAGGGCTTTGTTAGGGAATAAGCAGAGGGAAAAGGGAGGCTGGAATCCCACTCAGGCTGGTGTGGCTACTGAATATAGATCCAAGCCTAGGGGCTTACTTTCTGCCCTGTTCAGATTAGCAATACATATGTGAATGTACCTTAAGTCTTGATATAAAACTGCAAACACCAAACCCAGTTGCCCTTGTGAATATTAGAAAAGTGCTCCAGTAATATGAAGGAACCTTAAATGACCCCAAGCTAACACTGCTGTGTATTGCCTAAGCGTGAAAAAGCGATCAGGCAGGCAACAAATTCCCTAATTCCCTACAATTCTTTGCAGTTTTGGGCAGGCAGAAGCGGATGCCTGCCAGCATGTGGGATGCCCGTCACTGTTAGCCTGAAAAATATACCAAAACGGGTAAACTGAAGGTGTTTTTTCAGATCAGCCTCCAAGATCACATCGAGGCGTGGAGCAGCCCCCTCTCTCACAGCTCTCTTCTGCATGGGTACAACACTGTGCTGGCCGGGAGGATGTCACACCTATGCACAAACCATAAAAACCATACAGGTGGCTGGAGGTTAGGGTAAGAAACACAGTTTCCCTGTCACGTACCACTACTGGTCTTCTAGGCCACGTCTGCATCTAGATACACGTAATTTTTTCAAAAGGATTTATTTTTTACACTATTTTTCCCAATCCCTCTACCTTTCATGCCATCTTTTTAGGGTTTTTTATTAGATTACAGCACATTTTTCAGCTATTTGCAACTGTACTTCTTTTAAATGCCTTTTCTTCTTTACGAAGCAGCAAATACTTTTGAACCCACAAATGCAAATACCAATTTCAGATGATTGAGCTCCACTTTGGCATCTCACATGCATCTCATCTTCTAGGGATTTGGCACAGACTGGAGGAAATCTCATGCCAGAGCAGAGTAAGGCCATTAGCATTACACTAATATAAATGGCATCAGCAATGTAATTTTATTAAAAAATACATTTCCATGAAACAGTAATATCTCCAGTAACACAGTTTCTGCATAATCCATTTTTGTTTCACATCAGCCCCCTGCAATATTATAGTATAGTAGTGTATTATGATTATTAATGATTATTACTATATTTAAGTCCTTTTCTTTGGCTGCATTACACCTAACAGCACAGCTCCTAGAGAATTTTATTTCCAAAGGCTGTGCCCAAGATTAATAAAACCATTGCTTTCTTTAAAAGCTGACCACGGCTTCCATACCATTGGGATGCCACCTTGGACAGAGCTCATGGCCTGAGGACATGGGAAACCTATGCTCCTGATACAGTACTTTTAATATCTGTTTGCAGAGACTTTTCACATTGTCAAAACACTTTCTGATATAAATTAGGATAAAATTAAAAATCTTGATAGGATATTCTGGATTGTGTTTGATTCAGAAAAAAATGTAAATTTGCCTAATTATGAAGGGTTGCACTGGTACTTGCTGTACATTCAATCGCAAAACCACGCTTGTCACATCAGTTTAACAATTGTAACTACACTTTTTCTTCTGCCTTTAAAAAAAAACCCAACCACCTTTGTATTACCTCTTTCATCTAAAAAGTTCCAGTTGACCAACGGGCACTTTCTGATGAAAATCATTATGCTAAATTGTATCAGTCATATTCTCTATAGGTTTAATATCCATCTTTCCTGAGGGTTTACAATTATGCAGAGATAGTGCAGTAAAAATGAGACTGCTGAAAAATCTAACCCACATAAATTTACCATCCCCTCTTGTCTTTCCCTCTCACCTCTTGTGACCTTAGCTTCTTACTTTAGACAGAAACGTCCTGTGAAAACCTTATGTAAACTGGGCTGGGGAGATGGTCTGAAGGAGATTCTCTTAAGATGGCCCATATTTGGCTGTAGTAGGTGAAAGCTCTCAGGAAATACTGTGCAATAAATGAAGTACAACCCTTTCAAACAAGGAGGTGCTTATGTCTACCAAATGTTTAAAAGTTCAGACTCAGTAGAAATACTGACTTTTATGAGATCACAATTTTTGTCATCCCACTAACCTGTGTCACAAGCTTTAAATTACTTCTTCCCTCTTCCCATTGGAAACAGCCACCTTACCACTACTCTCTTAACTGGCATCCCCTCCGCTCCACAGGTGCCAACCATATTTTATCTCAGGAAGTTTATCTGATTAACATTTCTAATTAATCTCAGAACAATTTTTCTAAACCTGGATTTCACTTTGATGTGTGCTCTTTCTCTGCTTTAGACCTGATTAGACTTGTGTGTGCCAGAGAACTGCTGCTTCCTCACAAAAGGACCAAGCTGCTCTGAGGAAAGGTCCCACCTCTTCAACAAACCCTGCCTTCCTCCCATGCTGAACATCCACCGTCAACTAGAGAGGTGGCTCAGGTGCAAAGGATTAATATGTCTTCTAAGACCCACCATGTGAAATGGCCTTTTGCAAGGTCTAAGGTAGCATAGTAGCTTTCCCAGAGCTTAATTGCTCATTGGCTGATTACAATTGCAAGATGGCTGGCCACCACACCATAGCTAAACGGAGCTGAAAGAGCATGCTTCTCGGCTTGACTTGGATTATGTAGTTCAGTCAGTTCCCATCATCCCTTTGTCCCTCATATGTCTGACATGTGGATGAAACCTTCCCTATTGTGCCTTCTCTTTTCTGGGAGAACAAAGAGGAGCTGACAATGAAGTGGCTGCCAGCCCATTGCCACAGTCCATATATCCACACAGCTGTCATTATGCAGTCAAAGCAGCCATGCTAGCAGGAGAGAGTAAGTCGCCTATGTGAGAGACAACTGGGCTTGGCTGAAAAAGCTGTATTATCAGCTATGATTCACATTAATATGCTATTAAAGGAAGGAAAAAAAAAATCCCCACATGCAACCCCATGACCTTGGGGAACTTCGGTAGCAAAGTGCACACAAAGAGCAGGCTTGGAGAGAGTCCAGTGCATGTCCTCTGCCTTCAACTATTCTGAGCAGGCACCTAGCCCCTGCCCTAAAAATAAGCGTAGGCAATTGTGTCATTACATGTCCCAACACCCAGGTTTTCCATTGAGGAATGCATCATTTTGCTAAGGTAGTCAGGACTCCTCCTGTTGAGCACTGACATGTCACATCAGTGGATTTCTTGTTTACAGAAGTGGCAGATTGTTAATGTGAAGGCAATTTCCTGCATTACAACAAAATCCCATGATATATTTCAGTTGTTGAAAACCTGGAATGAAACAACAACTCTGTGATATGGAAATGCCACTGAGAGCTAAGTGGTAACTGGAACTAGAGTTTATGAAGTAACTAAGTAAAAAAGAGAAGGAAAAAGAAAAAAAACAAATAAGAAGGCAGCTCCCCCTATGAGTTAAGGTTCCCTTCTGAACTGCTCCTTCACTCCCACTGCAGATGGTGAAGAGGATACAGGCCATCGGTTAAAGTAAAGAAGAACGGAAATCCAAGGGACAGCTGTTCATGGTTTACCAGGATAAGGTGAAATCTCGGAGAAAGCTCTTCTTAAATTGTGTGTACAGCCTTACAACACATACAGGTTGTATGCCATAATGGGAAGAGTGGTGGTGAAATGGAGATGATGAGCGGGACTGAGGTTACCTGGGAAAAAAGAAAGTAAAAAGAAATCCCCAAACCGAAAGCAGTGCTCAGGCTGATCCTGAAGATTTCTGTGCCTGGATGAGCTTTGGCACTGGTACAGCAAGAGGTTGGGCAGGATAATGGGACCTTTCCAGAGCTCTTACTCCCTGGTGTGGACCACCAAGTCTGATCTTGCATCATGCTTCCAGCAGAGAGTATAGGGCCAAAAAAGGTTAGAAATGCACATAAACTAGACACCCAGCTTGTCCAGTCTGTTGCTCTGTTCACACCCCTTCCTGTCCCCTACAAAGCAAGCTGTGTTCTCTGTGCCTTCAAGTGACTTCACAGAGAGGTCTCAAAGTCTCCTCCTAGTGATGCCTTATGGGAGCCCTAGCTCCTTGCTCCCTGCACAGTCCTCTCCATGGCAAAGTTAAGGTCCTGGCTTCATCACAGTATATGATCATTCAGCTGTAACTGCTTTTTGACATCATTTGCTTCCCTGTATACTTTCTTGTTCAAGTCCTTTCAGGACAGTGATCACATTGCCAGCAACTCCACTGCCCGCCTGCTGATCTCAGGAGTCTTCAGCTGCCATGACCTTCCCTGACATTTCAAAGTAAATGTTCCATGATCTCTTGGAGATGTTTGCTTCTGCTATTCAAGTGTGACACCCTTCTTGTTGGCCACCTGAGGGAGGAGAGGGGAAGTCAAGCAGTGAGTGTGTGCTGGAGGCAGGGGCTCTTAGGAGGCATCACAATCTCCTTCTGACTCCAGTGGGAAGCAAGCAAAATGGAAGCTAGAATTTGGCAGAGGGAAGGTGGTCCTTGGGCCCTGCATCTGAGGGGAGGAAGTTTTTATGACTCCCAGGGTAGCTCTCGGGGGTTACTACTTGTCCTCTTTAGCATTAAGCATAGCCCCTTGTGAGGGTTCCCCTTTGGGCTCAGTTCTTGCCTGCTGCTTTTGCACCTCCAGGGCACCACTCGTGCCCTGACGCTCTCTGGCTCCATTGCCCAGTGCATGCTCAGAGAGGAAGAAAGCTCTGCTCTTCCCTTGGCTCCACTTCCCCAGGAGTTCTGGCTTTGCTTGGAAGGTGTTGATGCTTGAGAGCATCAGCAACAGAGTAGAAAAAGCAACCAACCCAAAGCAAAACCCCATAACATAAACTAACATAAAAAATAAGATAAAATATAAGAAACCAAACCAAAATCAAATGGAATCATAAAATAAAATCATATTTCCACTTGTAAGCTATGTGATTTGTGTCCTTGAATGTGGTTTTGGAGTTGAAAAGCCCCTGGTATTGCAGGGGAATAACAGTGCCATTGTTATTCAGCTCAGGATGAACGCAGGGAATGGAACGGGATGGAAGGGAGAGTCACAGAATGGAGCAGAATGGAATGGAAGGTACTACACTAGACTGGACCAGAAATGGAATGGATTATGCTGTGTGATGCCTACAAGTCTGCATGACAAGTGGTGCCCTAGGTCTAAAGGATACACCCAGGAGAGCCGCTCTTTGCAGTGCAGGTCCCAGACCCACCCAGGACACAGGGACAGGCTGAGCTACCACATGGCTCAGGCAGAGACTGAATGCTCCAGGCTGAGCTGAGACGTATCCCCTGGGCCCTTGGCAGGAGGCAGCGGGGTGGGGGGTCTCAGGGGAGGCACAGCCAGTGAGGCCTTTGAGCGTCTCTAGTACCCTGGCAGAAGTAGACCTGCTCTGCTCATAGGCTCTCCTTTAGACACTGATGCTTGGCCTCTTTGGAGACCGAGTATTAGGCATATGGGCCTTCTCTTTGATGCAGTACTGTTCGTCTTAGGCTCTTGTGTCTCAGTACGTTTTCCCAAGGGAAACAGCTTAGGCATTTCTAAAAAGGAGTACAAGGAAATAAAACCAAATCCACAGGGAACTGAACAGGTATTGCTCACCTCAAAAAGATTTGTAACCATTTGGTTGAGGAGCATGTCCTGCTTCAGACTGAGGTTTCCAGCCTTGCTAGTGCTAGAGATGTGGAAATCCAGCTCAACTGGATGAACACAGAAGACTTCCATGATACCACAGGCATCTTTGACTCTAGGGCCTCTGGGATGATTTAGATTAGACATTAGGAGCTAGTCTACTAGACATTGGTCTAGTGGAAGGTGTCCATACCCATGGCAGGGAGTCAGAACTGGATGATCTCTAAGGTCCTTTCCAACCCAAACCAATCTGTGATTCTATCCCCATTGCCCGTATCTTCAAGTACAAGTCTACCTGCTGCCCTCCCCTGACTGGGGTGAAAGAATTTCCTCCTTACATCTCCTACATTTCAAGCAGCTCTTCCACAACACAGCTGTCTTACCTCTCTGCTTCCGCCATAGCAAAAGGTGTGTTCTCCTCCTTGCTTCTAGCATCTCTTGCCATGATTTTGTTCTATTTTGGATTCTTTTCCTAATTATTCTTTACTGACAATATTTATACTTCATCCAAAAATTAGAAGTCAAAGTACATCATGGGAAATAGTATCTTCTTGTGATAATCAAGCTACTTCCTCTACAACAGAAAGCCCCTTTCCCTGTTTTCAGAAAGGGTTTTTCCAGGTTCTCAAAGCAGTTATAAAGTCACCCTCACACCCTCAAAAGGAGGATTCAGATTTGTCCTGAGGGGATTAGCATCTCAGCTCATGTTTCAAGCCTACTTACCAGGTTAAGTCCATCTTTGGCTGTAAGCTTCATTTTCCACACTAAACCCTTTTCTTCCCTCTTCCTCCCTTAGGACCCTGCCACCCCATTATTTGTTCAGGGTGGTCCCCAGTTATATGACAGCTTTGTAGTTTCAGAAAATGCTTTTTTTATTATTCCAATTTACTTAAGGTACACTGAAATAGAAAACTCTTTGTGCAAGAATGTCACGCTGCCCTCCTCCAACCTCAGCAAAACACATGAGCACTGAGGTGATTTTCTCACCAGCTCTCATCTTTTCCTACAGAGGTTTGCTTGCAAAGCAAAGGCTGCTTCAGCAGGCTGGAACAGGGACTTCATAGGTTTTGTTTGAAGTGTGGAAAACTAAAGTGTGAATTTTATATTTTTTTTCTTTCTAACAGCTGTTCAATGCGGATTGAGGGTACAAGTACCTATCTGAGGGTCGAGGAAAGGCAGAATGAGTCATTTAGCAGCTTGGATTTCCATTGGGGTCAATGTGATCAAGACAAAGTCTTGAAACACAGGCCAGTTTTCAAGTGCATTTCATAGTCTACCAGACAAATGACACATTGGTTGGTGCCATGCCAATTTATACCAGCATCAACAATGCTTCTGGGAAGTCTCTCTAGAAGATGGACAGAACTATTATAGTTTGCTGGCAACCATACCACTTGTGCAGCAATGTCATAATGCAAAGCCTGCCTGTGTTTCCACATGCAGCTGAGCCAGGCTAGTGGTTCACCACTACTGAAAGAGAGACCTCACTCCACTTCCCCTCTTTCTCACATCAGCTGCAGCATTCATCAGAGACCTCTGCCAGCAGGTTCAGCTCACCAGCCTCACTGAGGACCATCTCATCCTAGAGGACCATGAACTGAACACCAGTTCACAGTGGTGCCTCAGGAGCTCCAGAGCTGGTGCAAGGTCAGAGGTGGGAGCATGCCATCAGGGGATGGAAGTGTAGTGGTGCTAGGAATTACCTATCCACATTATCCTGCCTCCTTACACCAAGCATCACATCTGAGGGCTTTACTCTCTCTGTTAACCTGGAGAAGGAGCAAATTTTCAGCCACAGACTGTGGCAGATATGATTCAACCTTACCTGTAGTTTTCCCCAGAAGTGGAGTGAAGGGAGAAGAGGAGGAGGGATGCATTAAAGAAGAAAGCCTTTGATAGCCTTTTAACCATCTCTGACAACAGCCTTTGCGGCTACCTAGTTTTACTGGTTTTGAATTTGGGGTTGTTGCTGCTGTCATGTTTGGTTTTTATTTGTTAGAGCAACACATTAAAAGCACAGAGTTGTACAGATTCAGCAGAGGTCAAACAAATTGTTTGCATTTTTGCTATAAAAGGGGCGTGAGGGAGAGGGAGACAGATGGTAAATTGGCTGCTAGGAAGCGGAGCTTGAACTTTTTCAATCATGTTTCCCTCTTAACTCACAGCTGGTGAAACTCTCGGTTCTGTAGCAGGTCTTTCACTGGGCAGATCAAATCCAGCAGCACAGAAAACAAAACTCACCAGGAGACACACAGGGTGAGAAATTATTTCCTAATAGGACTACAAAGCCCAGAACAATAACTGGGCAACACTGACATGTATTGTTGGCCTTTATCACAATCTCTTTATAAGCTTGGTTAAAGAACAGAGATGCAGTTGTCCTTTGATGTCTTCATTCAAAGGACTTTACACCCGCTTCCACCAGTGATAAGCCAGGGAAGGGGGAGAGGAGTGGCTGAAACACAGCAGAAAAGGCTTGGCAAATAAATACCTTGTTATACTTCTGTCTTTCTGGAGACACTACTGTAAAAGATACAGCCACAGAAATCACAAGTCGGATGTCACTCAAGCAGAGCAGCTTATGCTTGCAGCAGTCACTTCAGAGCTGAGAGCTTCCTGGAAACTGGCCGGCAGTTCACCAGTGGGAGATGTAGAGATGAACAGCCTTGCTTGTGGGCACCAGGATTAGCCTTGCTTAGAGGCTCCCTGGCACTGAGGAGTGCTTGTACTACACCAGCACGCAGCTGGGGCTTCCCAGATCCTCTCTGGTGGTTCCTCAGCTGCCATTGCCCAGCTGTTCTGCAGCGAGCTGTGGGAGAGGTTGCCCGTCCATGAGCGCGGCACCGTCACTTTCACAACACTAAATGCAGATACAGAGCAGGAGCAGCTTAAGGTCAGCACCTGAGTTAACCTCTATTTTTTGTTCCACCATGACAGCAAACTTCTGAACAAAAAGAACACGGCACTGTCCCCACCAGGTTTACAGTGGGGCACTGCTCCTTGCTGTGCTTTCTATTTGCTCTGTGCCCCTCCTATGAGGCAGCAATTTTTGGCAGAGGGGATGAAGGGTATAATGTTTGAAACAGTTAAATCTACCAGAGATCTTCTACCAGAGCCCTAAATCCCATATTCAGAAGCAGCGTAAACACTTAGCAGCCAAGGACTGGATGATCTTGAAAATTCTGCTACACATCATGCGCTTGAAAAACAGCAATCACAATACGACACACTGAAAATAATCCCCAATTTGGAGTTTGCTGCTGCTGCAGAATCAAGAGAAATTCCAGCTTGGCTTCTGCTCTTGTTCACGCAACACTAGATCTATACAATAGGGCATTGAGCTAGGTTGAGATCATGGGGACTTTTTTAGGTAACGATCAAATTAACTGCTACAATCTGAAGATTCCAATAATCAGTCTGATCCCAGGTATTACCATTGCCATTTTATTCCAGACACAAAGAGAACATACAACTTCGCAAAGGTCAGATGTGAAGTGTGTGCCAGACCTAAAAATTGAACCCATATGTCCCAAGTCCTGACCTTTCAGAGTTAGCCCACTCTTCCTCAGGGAGGATGTTAGCCATGAAGACGTGGTCACAGTATGTGAAGATGCTTCACATTTATTATCACATCATGGTTGAAATCACATTTGATTTTGAAAACTGTTCACAAATAAGGTCAGGTTTCCCAACAACATAGTCCAACCAAACAGATGTCACGGCTGCTTAAGTGTTTTCAGCATGTCTAGACACCACATGGTGATTAACACCAGTGGACCATGCTTCCGTACGTGCTAGGAAAAGCAGAGCCCAAGATGTGGTAGATGTAGAGTGGAAGGATTTTGGAGAATGCACATGAAGTCGGAGAAAGAATCAAGTGCTTTCTCATGTCCTGCAGTAACTGTCTGAGGCTTGGCATCACCCATTAAGAAAACACTTAAGACTCAGATACACAGTAACCACAACTCCTTTGTCAGGATCATTGTAAGGTGCTGCCAAAACATTATACCTCCTTGATTTCAAACATAATCCGGCAAACGGCAGAAAGACAATGCCCAAGAGTAGCTGCAGTGAGCACTCCAGCTTCTGCAGGCTTTGGAGTGTAATATTTGGTGATTGTGTTAAAGCCAAGAACAAGGGGTTTGAGCTAAAGCAGTAAAAGCATTACAGTTCCGAAACCACACACAGGAAGGGGAAGCGGTGGATCCTGGAAGAGCTGACAGAGGCAAACAACAAGCTATCTAGTACTTCTGCCTCAGCAAGCCCTGCTGAGACCCTGCCAGGAACAGTATGGTTCCCCCTTACCCCCCAAAAGCCAGATGCTTCATGCCAGCACTGACAGATACGGCATTGCTTCTGCTTATCCCACGCTTTCCTGCTCAAAGCAGCATCCTGCTCTTGAAAGTCAGTCTCCCTCTTCAGTCAGCTGCGAGTCTCACATGGTCAGACACGCACTGCAGATAGTGTTAACTTTATGATTAGAGCTGTCTGCTGCGAGACACATTTTAAAATTCATGACCTTTCCCACCAGGGTTCAGAACTGGACTGGCCTGAAGATGAAAGACTGGCTTAGACTCCTGCCATAAGCTGCTTCCCTTCTTTCCCCCCCCCCCCCCCCCCAGTATTTCTCCTTCAGCATTTACTTCCAATTATTTTACAGGCTCTCTTCCATTAACTGTGGTTTTAAAAATTGCTAATGAATTGAGGTAAATTAAAGTTCATCGGTATCTGAACCAAGCATGTGTTTCAGCTTTACAGTCATGCCTGACTATCAAAGGTATCTTCTTTTGTCAGGTAGAAGATACTCTAGGAAGGCTGCAGCTGGCCAAAAGAGATAGAGATGAGTTTTGAAGGGAGAAAAACAAGAGGGAGAGCGCTTACGTTGGCTGTGAAAGAGGTGTTTGCAGAGGGATTGGACATAATACCAGTAAGATGAAGAAGGGAGTGGAGGAGGGGAAGAGGAGAGAAGGAAATGCAAAACCAGCCGCTGCACATGCATTGGCACTTACACAGTCCTGGAGACCTTGCCAATGGAAATTAAAGAGGAATGTGTTTGCTCCTTACCACAATTAGAAGCAATCAAACTAAAAAAAAATAAAAAATCTTCCTCTCAGTGGGACTGTTGTCATGAATTGTGTTTTACCACTCTAACACACTCCCACTGCTGGCTTTTTCTCAAGGAAAATCCATGAGAATACAAATGCATTTTCCTAATTTACACTCTGCAGACCAGGATGTTTCTGCCAGTTCCCAGCAACTGCATGGGCCGCGTTTCCTAGTCAGGCTGGCCGGAAGACAACAATTCATTTTGCGAGGCACTTTGGGACTGAAAACAAGACCTTCTGAATGCAAAAAAGGGGATTCTCACTAAATCTAAACCACGTGGGACCACTCGTCGCCAACCACCCAGCAGGGAGGAAGCTGCACGCGACCGCCAGCCTTTGCAGAGCTAGCCAGGGCGCACAGATCGGCGGCAAGGGTGCCCTGAGTCGTGGGGTAGCTGAGCATCACCCCAGATGCACTGCTGCTTGCATGCTGCTGCTCTCCTCTGCTGACACCCTAGCTCTAGGAAAAGGCCCCAGCCACTGCTGGAATGCCATTTGCCAGCTATCAGCACATGTCTTCACAGTGTTGCCTGTTCTCTCCCTTCCCCACACACCATTTGCAGGCAGTGCCACACAATAGCCTGGACCCACCCCAGGCACCATGTCTCCAGCCTGACCCCTTCTTGGCTGAGGCGTCTGTCTGTGCCTGTCGCCGCTTTCAGAGGCCAATGCCACTGCAGCAGGATGGGAGAGAACTCCAGGGTGGGCAGGAGCCTGTGGTGGTGTCCTCAGGGCCCTTAAAATAGCCACCACTGAGATGATGCAGTGTAGAGCCATGCTCAGCCCATACTATCTGCAAGTGAAGGATGAAGCAGTAGCGAACATCACTTTCATGGGATTACCCATTGTGTGAAATGCATTACACATGCACTATAACCAGCTTCGTCCTGGTTTTTGCTGGTGACGTAGCACATCTTCAGGGACAGCTTCTGTTACCCTTCTTGAATCTAGCAGTGGTAAAACACCTATGGGGATCTCTGGAAGGTCTAGCAAGATGCATGGCCATCCAAGCTGTCCATTGTTGCATAGGGAAGAGCAGAGAAACACCTCACACTGGCACTGGACCCATGGAGATTAGCAAAGCCATAGTGCTGCTAAGTAACCTGGAGAGAAACCTCAGATAGTCACCCTCATGAGAACCCAGGCAGCCAAAAAGTGCCTACTGCCTGACCCTTGCATGCTGCTTAATTGCTTTGAATGCAACAAAGCTTCACATATGTGTCTCTTGGCCTTGGTTACTGGTATTTGCAGATCCTGACAGACTAGGCAGGGTAACCAGCATTTTCTCAGCTCTGGAACTAATAGTCCTTCTGCTCTCTCATCCTTCAAAACCCAGACTTCACGATTTTCAGCCCTCCAGAGTTGCCAATAAGATATGCCTAGAGGATCAGAAGTGCATGGCTTTCATGAGCAGAGCAAGCTTTTAAGCAATGCTCAGCTATTTAAAGTGAGCAGCCATAAAAGCCTACCTATGATATCAGAAACTTAGGGGAATGATGGAACATAGGCCTCCAGGAGCACTTAGTCTTTCATGACTGGCTTTTCTTCCCTGTCTCAAGTCGCAGGTCACAGCAGTTCCTGAGAGGGAACACTCAGCAGGGTTGAAAGTGGAGTGGCTCATCCCAGAGAGTGCCTGAGGAGTGTGAGGAGAGAAGGCGGCATCCAAGGGGAAACTGTGCAGCTAAGCTCTTCATCTCTAGGAGTTTCTGCCTTTTCCTCCTCTGAAACAGCATATCTGCTCATATGACCACATAGACCATGTGAGGACTCCAGTCCTGCTCAGCACCAGCAGGTGCTCACCTGGCATCATCTTTGCTCTTCTTTTCAGCTCAACTTCCTTCAGCTAGTGCTGGGATCCCTTCCTACTGCAGTACATACCCATGGCCATGGCTATTATGCTTTGCCCAGAGAAAGCATCTCTTTTTTTCGGGCAGAAAATGAAAGTGGTGAATTATCTCTCTACTCTAGAGAAGACAGAGCTCCTTCCTCCTTGCTGGGTATCACAGAGAGGGCATTATCAGTCCTTCTCCCCAGTAAAGGCAAGTTCTGCTGGTTGTTGCCAGGGTGGCACTAACAACCTCAGATAAGATACAACTCAAAAAAGCAGAGACAGTTTGTGAAGACTTGTCTCTACCCAGTTTGCCATGACAAGCAAGGGCTGGCAGCTTTGCATATCATTGTGCTGATGCTACACAATGAGAGATTGTTTCATGTCAAACCAGGCCAAGTGAAAGCACTTCTTCACCTCAGCTGAGCAAAAGTCCCCTTGCCATTACTCTGCATAATGCAGACTGAACCTATGGACAGGGCAGTGTGTGATATCACAAGACCCAAGAAACCTGTTCGCCTGGGACACATAGCAGGTAAGGGGTGTGGATTCACTTTGCTGAGTGAAGTATAAATTTATCACCCTTGATGTTTTCTCAGAGGTTCACTGACTGATGAACACCCCCCAGGGGAGGGTTGAGGATGAAGGTTTCCCTTTGTATGCATGGTTTTTTCTATTTAATAAACCATGATTGGAGATAATGACAGTGCTTGGTTTTGCTGTCTTGAGCTTTCTGCAGCATAGTTAGAGGTGGTTTGGCAAGGAAGATCCAAGCTTCCCAGGATGCTCCACAGCCCGTGGAAGCAGTGTGCAAAGCTGTGTGTCAAGAGAAGGAAAGTGGGAGCTGCAATATAAGCCACTGCCAGCCTATTTCATCCTCAGATTCATGCATACGCAAAAGCCAGGCCAAGTTGCAGACATGGCAAATGACAGGGAGTAAGGGGCACACCGTGCCCAGTTGCTGGAGCTCCTTAGAACTGGCAATAAAGCCTTACAATCCCCAAATAAGATGCAACTGAAATAGGCAGGGACAACTTGCACTGACGTGTGACCCTGATCCTTCAATGTGTGAAGGGTAGCAAAGAAACACCCATGAACAAGGTTCTTTCTGTTCCCAAGGCTTCTTTTCAAGTGCCTGTTACTTAAAAAGAGCCTGGCTTCTGGAACAGTGGGAATTCTCCTCTGTTCCTCAGAGCCTTCTGCAGTCCTTGAAGGTAAAGGAAAAAAAGAAAAAGAAAATTCAGTCCTTAGATGAAGGGAATATCCAATTTCTGTCCTGTAAAACCCCTATTCTATAACAGCATGATGTTCTTATTTTGGGCATATCCAGTTTCTGGCACTGCTGTGGCTCAGAATTGTCCTCTATTATTTTTGGCAATCTTATATGTCCACCACAGGGTATGTATTTTGACTAGAGATGCTTACTTGTTCCATACTGCACTGTCTGGGGGAGGACAACCTGCTTGATTTTCCAGGTACTGCTGCTTTCAAAATGTTCTCCATCAAAGACCTGAATAAGCCCAGGACCTATCCAAATGATGCTGTTGCAAAGCATACACAGAAAACCTCTTTTCTTGCAATTTTCAGACAATGGCTTTGGATTGAAACTTTACATTGATAGTGTGACCTAACAGGGACAGGATTTTCCTTAGGGGTCCAGCTAGAGAGAATGTAACTATAGGGAGAAACTAGCCCAAACTCCTGGTAGCAAGCCTACAATAAATCCAAAGCCAGCAGGCATCGAAGAGGAAAGCAAATGCCATCATTCCACATCTACTCATGGAAAAATATGTAAACATCTGACATCAGTGAACTTGCAACACGAATCTCAGAAAAAAGAACAAGAAAGGATCAAAGATGCAAGTGCTAGGGTATGCGAGGTCCAACTAGGAATGCCAAACACCTGATACAGAATATGATACCAAATCTCTATCAGAACTAATTCTGATATTCAGTTACCCTTGGAACACTCTCTAAGCAAATTTTACCCAACATCATTGAGATACTTGCCTCATATTGCTGAGGTGTTTTCAATCTGATCCTAGATATCCTAGGGGTTAAACCAGGGTTTTTCTCTTAGCTGTAAATGTACATGTTATTCCACTGGTTAGGGGAGTGGCTTTTGATATTGGAAACTCAGGTTTATGATCCTGACGCCATACGCTGATTCAGCAGTGATTTGAAAGTGAGACCCTGGAAATACGCCAGTCAAAGTGAAAAGGAAAAAAAAAAGGCAGCTTAAATGTTAAAACCAGTTCAGACACTAACTTGGGCAGGCAAAATGACTGACTTATATTAGTAGACACATACGGGTTCCACTAAACTCACTATTTGCATCTCCTTCTACCTGACCTGAGCATGGTTCTAAGAATCTGAGGAGTTTTGCAGTGCAAGTTAAAAAAGAGAAGCCGCCTGATGTCATACCTCCTTAGTCCACCTTGCTTTCATGCTGCTATACTAGCAGTAATTATCTTTTAAAAGACAAAAAAAAAGCCACAGCAACACTAAATGGAGAACAAAGATAACACTATAGAGAATCTCTCTGCAAGAGAGCTCTATTCTCTATTAAACTTTGTGTGGTGGTTTAAAAGGTCAACAAAGTTTGTATCATTCTCTTCCTTACAGTTTTTAAAGCTATTTTCATCCCCACTATTTCTTCCTCATTACATTTAATAAATATTTTTCAGATGGGATACCACCATTTCATTGCTCTTTGATAAAATGGCAAGTTGACTGCAATTACACCTGTTTTCCCTGTTATTGTTTCAAACCAAATACGGATATTTGATTTACTAGCACTCGCAGTATAACGCACCATCACTGAGGAAACTGTTGAATTTGGTCTGAAGGACACTAAGAGAGACACGAGGTATTGAAGTTCTGTGAACAAAAAAGGTTTACACCTCAGTGTGTGCCATAGCATACTGACCTGACTGCCACAGGGTAAATTTCTTCCTTTCCTGTGCAGATGGGATGCACCAGATGCCTTGTGTATGCCTTGCTCCCTATCACACAAAACTACTGCAGGAGCAGAAGCAGCCAAAACTTCCTGATGCCATTTGGCTGGAAGCCTTTGATCTACACCCAAAAAGACCACTCCTACAGTCCAAAGACCGCCCCACTATCCCTGGCTCCTCAGCAGGTAGCTTTTATGCTCTGAAGCCAGCCTGAGTGCCAGTCAACACTAACTGGAAGGCTGGTGCAAACACATCCACTGTGAAGCAAATGGAGACGAGCATTTACATCTAAGAGCAAAAGACACTGATTCACCAGCTGCTTGTACAGAGCAAGGATTTGAAAATAAATTGACTATAGAAGGTAGGAAGGAATACAGAACTTTGTTTGCATCAGATGCATGTTACGCACCTTGGCATGTATGCATTTTTCAGGTCTACGTTTCCTCTTTTAATGGAAACCTTTAAATTTTGTTTATAGACATGCTTCATCTGTGTCCACAC
The DNA here is from genome assembly GCA_009867235.2 of Psittacus erithacus. Lineage (NCBI taxonomy): Eukaryota > Metazoa > Chordata > Aves > Psittaciformes > Psittacidae > Psittacus > Psittacus erithacus. The sequence continues at coordinate 71,927 of WYDI02022782.1, forward strand.
CAAAGACTGAATCTGGGGAAACCTCAAACACCGCTAGCAATCTCTTTCCAGAGAAAATATAATTGGTGGTTTTTCATGTGTTTGTAAGAGATTTCTCCCAGCTTGTGCATTGATCACTCACACAGGCTCATGTCAGTTCCTCCATAACTAACAGCCAAGTGTACCCTGTGCTGAGCAAGAAAAAATGAGTGGCAGAGAAGAGACTGTCTATAGTGTTAGTGTAACCTGCTTCATTTACCATCACCCGAGCTTGCCAGGCTTTCTTCCACTCTGCCCTTGTCTCCTCTTCCACCTTTGAGTCTATTAACACCCCTAAGAGGAAGAAAAATGTCCAACTGTTCTCTCTTAAATTGGAACACACTTGGTGAAATACATTGTATGTGCAATATTAGACCATTTCCATGACCCTCTCAGAAACAAAATGTGTCAAATTCTACTTGCTTTAAAAGTTCTGTCCTCTCCTAATTTTATTAGCTACATGTTACCTTCCAAAGGACTTAATGAAGACCAGGGTTCCAGACAGCGGCAAACAGCAGCAGGGCACTTGGTCTTAAAAAGTGTACAAGCTCCAGCCTTGTGTAAAAGGGAGCTCCAGCTGCAGCCAGTTTCCTGCATGGGGTAAACTACTGCAGCTAGATGAGAGCCTTACCACTACAATTGTTGCCATTTTACAGCCTTTCGCATCTATCATGAGGCAAAGATGCTACTCTCTGCTCTGCATTGCTACCCAATAAATGGCTGGGAGCATATGATGAATGTGGAGCAAGTCCAAGGCAGGCAGAAGGAACTGGGACAGGCAGGAACATGGGGGTGCCCAGTGCCAAGGAGCTAGCCTGCAAAAGCCAGAGAGAGCAGAGCCCAGATCTCCTGAGCATCAGTTCAGAGGCATAGTTGGGAAACTCTTGTTCTCAGGACCAGATGGAGGGGCTGTGCTGCAGCAATAGGATTACAAAGAGAAAGGACTGGAAAGACAAAAAGGAAAAAAAACCAAACTCATCCCTCAATGCACATGGCCAGAGCATGCATGGTGCCCTGCCTGCACAAGGGCACAGCTGCTGCACGGCTCTGGGCAATTCATGGCTGGTATATGTGCATGAGGTGCTTCACACCCAGCTGTGCTCTTGAGGAAGCCTGGGCAATGCGGCAGCTTAGCACAAGTGCTGCCCAAATCAGCACTGCGCAAGTCACTTCTACAACTGTTCTGCCCAAGCTGTGTATTTCTGCTCCATTTCCTAAGTTTTAGCTTATGTCTGGCAGATAAAACAACATCCATCAATCAAGCTCAGCAAGGCTGTTATCTGCAAGAGCAGTAAGTCTCTCTCCATACTCTCTCCTCCAGCTGCCTTCTCAGCCAAACCAACTAAGCCAAACGATCCTGGAGTTCTTAGGACAGGACCATATGCCCAGCATCTGGAGAAGGCACTCAGAGAGCACAGCCTGTGCTTTGCCAGGGCCATGGTAACTGTTGGAGGTTTTCTTCTCCAGCACAGCCTGATCTGGATCCTCGTGCAACCCATCAAAATGGGGAGACTGCAGACACCTTTCTGCCCCTGCAAGAGCTCCCAGAAGCCCTAGGACAATGTGATAAATGGTGCTTGGAAGAACATCTCTTCTCACCCTTTCCTATAGAAAGAATCCCCAAGTGATGCATATTCTGAGATGACAGATAACATTGATTGTTGGAAACTCTCCTGAATGTTACGCTACTGGGATATTAATAATATCCATAGTGTCTTGTATAACATACTTAAGTTCATCCAAGAAAAAAAAAAAGGAATATTTAGTGGATCTGGCTACTGAAACATGTCAGAAAAATCATTAAGGGCAGTAAATTATGATGATGAGAGCTAATTTCACAAATGAAGGCCTGAAAATGTCTGCAATTCCATGTTATATTTGAAAAAGTAGCAGAAAATGGAAAACAAAATGCTCATAAACTTAAGACACAGAAATGAAAGGCTACATGGAGATTAGATAAAAATAGTATATAGGAGAAAAGCTATATATGCAGAACAGTTTCAGGAGTCACACCTCCTATGAACAGGGCTAGCAAGAAGCTTAGGCAAAGCAAGCAACTGCCTATGGCAATTTTCAAGCCTAAAAAATGACTGGTAGCTTCACCCATCCTTTGCATGTGCTAGCACCCCAGAGCCAGGGAGGCTGATGATGGGCTGGGGGTGGAGAGATAGCAGTGAGATCAGGGAGCCCCACAGCAGGTTTCATCCCTGTCCCAGCTATGCCCACCTTCCCCTGCCTTCTCTGGAAGCTCCCCATCCAGGCTTTGTGCCAGCTGCCGTCCCTCACCCTTTACATGAAAACATTCAGTGTTGCCTGCGCAGCTGAGGAGTTTGAGCAATTAACCATCACTATTTCAGAAATAACATTTGTGGTGTCAGGAAGCCAAAATAAACCATACCTTCCAAACTGATTTACTGTCTTCCGTTTTTTCTAGAGGAAAAAGGCAGAGCCGTGCCAATACTACATTACTCAGCACTAAAACTGCTAGTCTGGTCACCATGAGACTTGTGCTTTTCCCATGGATTTGCTGCCTTCTAACTTTGACTTGGGGCAGACTGTTTAACCTCTATGTTTTAACGAACTGTTTTAATGAACTCACCTTTAAAACAGAAATTGTACTATTCACGCAGAGGGCTTTGCATTGTGGAGATGAAGGCAAGCACGGATTAAGTCAGTAACTACATAAAATTAATTTTTCACTTCAAAATGGAAGAGACGTCAACCTAGAAAGCCTTTCACAAATGACTATGAATAAATACACGCTCTAAAAACTCACTGTAAGAGGCAGTTCAGACTTGAGTTGGTGAGAAAATGACAGTAAGATGATCACCATAAAATGGATGAGGAGAAGTTTGAAGGAGAGGTTTGAAAAAGAAGTGTGATTGGCATGCAGAAGGCGGGCAGATTTTCCAGACACAGAAAGCAGCATAAGAAAGACTTCCAGCGCCAAAGAAACAAAATAAACTACCCACCAAGCAAAGACAAGTAAAATTGGGAGCTGTGTTTCCATCAAGATAGATGTCTTTGTTGTTCCCACAAAATATGTGCAAGCATTTTGCAATATCTGTTCTCAAAATATCACATTTCAGCAAGAATGGGCATTGCCTGCATGTGGAAGGACTCAATGTGCACCTACTTGTATTTTGCATGGGCTCATTGTGTTGGTGCAACTAAAAGCTGATGTTTGAAAATTTGGCCCCAAATATCTTCACTGGAAGCAGAATGCAGACAGATTTTTATGAATCTCAATGTGCTTTATTTTTGTGTCACTATCTTTGCTGCATCCAGTAGAAGTACCATTACTATGATAAGCTCTGTTGTGTCATCTGCAAAACCAACCCACACAAAAAGAAGGGAACCTTCATTTTACATTGCAATTAATTTATGTATTTATTAGCAGACTATATGTCCCATAGTACCTATAGCATTTAATATCAATATTACAACCTACTAGTTCTTGAAGTCCTAATCAAATGGGAGCGCTGGCTGGTCAGAAGGCTGGGACAAAAAGCTGATCCAGAAAAGACAAGGAGCAGGTAAACAATGTGTTTGCACAAACAGCTCGCAGATCATAGTTATAAAGAAACCCGAACAGTGTCATTAAAAAATGACTGAACCTGAACTTTGTTTGTTGGACAAACCAAGAGATCCCTAATTTCACGAACACCTACTGTGCTCTCTCTTCAGGATTTCTGCCTCAGCCACCTTGGAGGCATCAAGCATGAGCCAAGATGGAGCAGAAAAGGCGACTGCTCCTGTTTTACCTGTTGCAAAAGAGGGGACTGAGATTGGAGACTGCAGTAGGAGAAAGGAGAACTTGTCAGAACCATTTACTGAGCAATGGCACCCAAGGTGGAAGTCAGGGGGTCTATCAAATGCAGACATAGGAATAAGGTGATAAACAGAACATAGTTTGGGGAGAAAAAAAAAGGGGGAGGTGTGTCTAAACCTGCATTCACTTTGACCTTGATCCTGCACTCTTTGCTGCTGCTTCCACCTACTGTGTGAAAGCAATGCTATTCCATCTCATGCCTCTACTATGAAAATAAACCCATTAATATTTTTAAAGTATTCAGGATACTGTCATGCTGACTGACAGCAAAAACTCTCTGAGGAAATTAATAACTCTGTCTTCAGTGCAGTATCTGAATAGGATGCTGGAATTAAGGGATCAGCTCCTCCCTCTCCCGTTGCAAAATGATGAAGAAAAACTACTGAATAGCTGCTTAGTGAATGAGGACTGTCAATCCCATGGACTGGATGAGGCACTGTCCTGCGAAGCTCATTTGTAATTGTGTCGTTAAAGCCTGTACTATAATGTACCTCTGCAAAGCAGCCAAGTTAAAGTTACACTGCAGCTCAGCTCTGGCTGTGGTTTCAGAGGGGGCTGGCAGGGGGGGCTGTGAAGGTTCACATGCACTGGATGACCAGCTGTGAAGAAGTGCTCCCACCTCCAGCACTGCAGGATTTCATTCTCTAGGCTGACGTCTACTGAAAAATGTATCATCCTTGCATATTTACAGCTTACGCAAGGCAAAATGCTTAACACACAAAACACAAGGAGCTCTGGTGGAAAGGACAAGATAAGGAGATGCAAGGGGGTGAGTAGCAGCAGACAGCTCACTTGGCCAGAGGGGAATCCCCTGGAAGTAAAGTCAAAGGGATAACCCTGAGGCACAAGGAAGGAAGCTCAGCATGCAGGGAAGAAGAGCTAAAATAAAGACAAGGGCAGGCTGTGTGGACCAGTGCTAGGGGAAGGAGATGGCAGAAAGGGCAGCCAACAGCAGCCTTAGGAAACTGCACCCTGTGGAAAACAAGGTATGCAATTAAATCAGGCCTGAAAAGAACTTCTCTTAAAACCCTAAAATTATGACAGAGCAAGACCCTTCCTGTACAGCTTCTTAAAATTGCTTTTAGTAATGTCTTAGCCATGAAACTCTACCAGCTGATGTTAAAACCCTGTGCAGGAAGGCTACAAGCCGAGCTCATCCAGGCGGACACTGAAATTCAGGTGAGACATAGCTAGCAATCTGGCAGAGGCTATCACAAAGCCAAATCCTTCCTTGGCATTTCTAGAATCATTGAGCTCTTCTCTAAAGCAATATGGCTTTCCAGCCTTGTCCTGCAGGCAACAGTGCAGGGAGCCCTACCTTGCACTTGGGGTGGAATGCCCAGCCAGTACTCTCCACAAAAAAATTCAAACATCAGAAATTAGCACCCGTCATAAATAAACCACCACTAGCTGAACCAAAAGAAGCTGTAACCCGACGCCCAAAAGCAGAAAGCCATTGTTGTTCCAAGGGCTGGGTTTGTTCCCTATTGTGAGCATGGTAAATTTTTATATACAAATCTCCCTTTCAAAAATGCCAGCCCTTTCCTAGGCCTGCACTTTGAGGTGATTGTTGCTATTTGTGAATGACTTGGGAATTAATTAATGTAAAGCCAACTGGCTTATAAATGGCTGGCATTGTGAACAGCCCCAGAATCATGGGGAGAGCAGTTTATGTGGTCAGAGCCACATTCAGTGCTGTATGTCAAGGGAGAAGATTTATTATCACAGTAGGTCCATTTTCCAGAAGTTTGCAAGGGCTGCTTCATAATGAAGGGGCACTTTTCACAGCACAGTCAGCACCTATTTTTTTTCTGGGGTGTATTATAAATCCCAACAAGAAAAAGAAGGTGGGGGAGGGTTATTTAGCACTTAGGGAATGAAATCCCAGAGTGGGAACATAAATAATATCTTTACCATGGAAAGAGAGAAGAGAGGAAAGAAAAACAGAAGCAAGGCATTTTTAAAAAAATTTTAAAAGAACCCAAAAAATGAAAAAACCCCAAAGTTGTAAACTTATTTCTATCATTACGACAAGAGTTGAACTCCCACATTACAGCTAATTAAATTAAATAAGCCTACCGAGCTGGATTATATCCTATAAATATTTTTGGTTGCTTGCCTCCCTCAGAAACCATCTTTGATTTAAAAATATCGCAGAATAATAACAAATAGCTCCTAATATGCTTTAGGCACTTAATAATTAGAAGAGGGAGGAAGAAAAAGCATGTGTAGTTTCATATAAAAATAGTCATCTGGGTATTTTTAACTAAAAACCAACCATGAACAGACAGAGGTAAAATGGAGAGCAGCATTGGCCACCAAAAAACTCCCCACTGATCTCTAAGCAAAAGAGTGAGGTCATGCCTCAGTCCATGTCCTTGTTGGCGAGCAAGGGACTGGAAGGGCTGTGGGCCTGGCATAGGGCTGAACGGTGTCTGCTCTGGTGGCAGGGAACACCAGCAGGGCAAGCTGCGCTCTGTGAGAAGTTGCTAGGTCCCATCTGTATGTGTCACAGTGCTAATTAAAGGCCCAGTGGGCACAGATGAAACAGGCAAGGTAGTAGGGCATAGCTTTCTATGCCTGTCTCTGCCACCGATGGCTACACAGCCTCGGGCAAATTCCCCAGCCTTTGTGGCCAGGGCAATATCCTTCCTCCATCCTTTCCTGACCTGTCCCTATTTTATCCAGCTCACTCTCTGATTTCTCTTGCAGTCTGCTGCCTGCAATAATTTGGCTATGTGTCCTTGGGGTCAGGGACAGCACAAGGAACCTCTGTAGCTGTGATCAGGGTTATCCTGTCTGTTCTCTCCCAGTAAGGCTGGTGAGAAGGGATGGAATTGCTGGGCTTGCCTGAAGCTGACTGACAAAGAGTTCTCCTGCATGCAAAATACTCACTGAAGCAAACACAGATGATATCCACGTTACCCATTTCTCAGTCAGCACAATATCCTCTCCCACCAGTCTTGCATCCTCCCTTCAACTGGGACGCTGTAAGGCTCCCAGACATTTGTCATGATGTTTTACCCTGAGATTACAGCCTTGCAATGATATATGGATCAAACAGCTTTTGACAACTGTGTACATGCAAAGATATTTTTAAGAAGTACTCTCTGATTTGCCTGACAAATAACACACCATGAAAAATACCTGTATTTAATTGTCCCAGCTAAACTGCATGTGCGTTATGATCCTCCCCGGAAAGCTTTACTACTGTTGTGCTTTCTTGAAAAGAGAAAAAGAAACTATGATGCTAGCAATAAAAATTATGATGCTGCATAATCTCTTGCCTCATACAGCAAAATTCCTAAAGCCGTTGAATAATCATCCTGTATTTCTACATAGCAGGGAAGAAAATGAGAGGTAAAGCGAAAGAAGCCAAAGAAGTCCCATGAGGAAAACTAGAAAATTCATGCTTTTACCAAACCACAAGTGAGGAACCAGATAGTGTAATATATATAAATGAGAGCAGCAGCTCTATTTCATGCTAGTTAGACCATCAGATGCAGAGACCATCATTGCCAAGAACTCCCATGTAGTTAGTTTTAAAAAGAAATCTCATAAACGATGAAGTAATTTTCTGAAAAGATGTTTTTAGAATCATTTGTCTAGTGGGTTTCCATAGAAGCCATCCTGTTCTCAGAGCAGTCTGAGAGTTGCGTTAAGACCCTGACACCACTCACTGGAGCTAGGAAATTCAGAAATTAAAGACACTGCTTGTTCCCTGGGTCACATCATGTGCTCAGACTTGGTTACATTCAAATAGCATCTCTTTCTTGAAGTGAGAACTCTGACAAAACCTCTCTACCCCTCTCTGATAATGATAAGAAAATAGAGGGGAAAGAAAAGGCATAAACACTGTAGAACTGAACAGCATGAAGAGCTTATCTCCTTCTTCAGACACTTTGAATTTTGTGGGATTTCCCTCATATTTATAAGGGGATTAAGAGCCACACTTAAAAAACAGAACAAGAAAGTCCTTGCCATGCTGTATTTGTTTTCTTTGAGCTTCGTGACCAAGAAGAAAACCACACGCTGCTGTCAGGAATCAAAATCCTTGTCACAGCAGTGTCTGACCTCCTCCCTGTCTCTCCTGGAGACCTGTGTCAGCGTTTTACAACACAGGTGCACGGATATAGCTTGTGAATGGTCACACAGGAGCTGCGGTATCATAAGGAATTTAAAGGGGCCTCTGAATCCCAAGTGATCTCTGGGTGACCTGTCCCCATCAATGCAGAAGAGGAGGAAAGGGGGAGTAGAGTGACAACCTTCAAAGAACATTGGCTCCTCTGCTGCAAAGTCACCTCATGCTAGAGAAAAGAGGAGAAAATGCAGCTTCAGTCTCCTGCTAAGGAGAAAGTCCAACTAGTCATTCTTATTTAAAGCAAATAATTAAAGGGAAAAAAAGAAAAAGAAAAAAGAAAAGCAAGAAAGAGAGGTTTAACAGGAGTATTACCAGAGATTTTGAAGTATTAAGAGCCTGTTCAGCTGTGCCCTTGCTAACAGGTGTCCGCCGCAGTGAAATGTAATTTATATGGAGAGGATTTCTGGGAACATGGGGATGGATAGGTCAGCAAAACAATCCCATGTTAAAACTAGTGGGTTGCTCATATCCAGTAGCCCAACACAATTCTGGTTAAAAATACAAACACATTCAGGTGGCCCTGGGATTGTTGAAAGGTTTTGTAACAAAATTAATAAGCTTTTCACACCATAGTGGCTCTGACACTTTCATAAAATCCTGGCAAAGTGCCAGAAAAGGTAAAAATTCCCTGCACAGCCACATTACATGCTAAGAACCACTCTTCTCCTGCCTTATCCCCACTCTCCATAGCCTTCCTGAGCATCCTGGTCTTTACCCTCTCTCATTTTCTTTGATCTCATTCTCAAGAGAAGAACATCTGATCCCAGTAATCTCAAAAGAGCAATAACAGTGGGAGGCCCATTAAATCTCATTTTCAGCTTGTTCTGAGAAATTGAGAGGAGGGAGTGAACGAACAAGAGAATCCTAAGCATGGCAGTTGCTGTAAATAAGAAAACAGAGGGCACATCAAAAACGAAAGAGGTTGTTGAAGGATCAGCGGTCCCAAGCTACAGATCATTATAGGGGAAAGAGAGAGACACCCCAGCTGGCTTTCCACAAGAAGAAAATGTTTGCTGTGAAAGAAGCATGAAATAAAATACTGGGAAAAGCCTGCACTAATACAACATTAAGGTTGCAAGTGTGAATGCAAATTACACTGAAGTTGAACTAAAACTGGAAACCTGAACCTTTTCAATCATATTCAGCTCTGGAGGCTCAGAGACACACCTCCACATCCTGGGCCTGGATGCCCTTAGTTCTGAACGACCCTCAGAAGCAGCACAGAAAACACATTTCCGCTCTGCATTCAAATGTGGGCAGATGTAAGGGAGTCCTTCAGGTAGATTAGATGTATCTGACAAGTTTTTTTGGAAAAATAACTTTGTTGGGCTAACTACTAGTACGGGAGAAAAATATAAGAATCCTGGGGGTGGAGAAGAGGCTGAAGTAAATTAATCCCTATATAATGCAATATTCACTACGCCTATTTACTACATGTCAGGAAACCAAGACACTGCTATGAATTCAAGTAAACTCTGCTCTTAAAGCAATGATTCAGAGAAAGCGTTTTACAGATTGTAAGAGACCACACAGGTTTCCTCTGATCTTCAAAGTAAGCTTGGAGCTCAAGATGACCTACGCATTTGTGGATGAATGATCCTGGGAGGAACCCAACTCTGTGAGCAGCCTTGGCACAAGTCTGAAAAGCCACATGGCTGGGACCTCATCAGCACTTCCTCTCCAATCAGGGCAGGGGAGGCAGCTGATGAGGTTCAGCAACTTCTAGTAATTAAAGAAACAGGTGGGACAACATCACACTATCACCCAGGAACTTAGCATGCTGCTTTTTCTGCTGCCCTCACACTCAGATGCTTTCCTTTTATTCCCCTCTTCTCTTCCCCCCTGTATCCATCATGAAAAATTCATTTCCCTTTACTGGAGTTCACAGGCAGAAGGGGAAGTTAAAAATAAACAGCTTACCTGTATTCATTTGTACCAGGGAAAAAATCCAATAATTTCAGGCCTTAGTGTATCTAAAATTATGTAATCATGTCCACTAACAGGGTGGAAATATTTAGCTGGCAAACAGGGGTGCAGGGCAGACATACCACTGGAAGCTTGAAATAGCAAGTGGCAGACACTCAAATAAAATAACCATAGTGAAATGTAGAAGATTAGAAGGGAAAAGGACACAAACAAGCTATGACTTGACCTTGGTTTCAGTTTACTCCAGTTGAAACAACTGAGATACTTATAGCCCTAAGCCTCATCATTTAGTGAAGAATTGCCTGTGATGAAAGCAGTTGGAGGGAAACATTTTTACACACATTTGTCTGCTCTAATTTTCCTCCAGCTGCTGCCTTTCCAAATTTGATCTCCAGACAAACAGCATCGAGACAGGTGATTTAATAGACCAAGCTAAATTAAAGTGACTCTGGCAGCCAGTGCACAGAAATTATATCCAGATACCTCAGGTGAGGAGACTGCTTCATGCTGGAGAGCAGGGAAGGGAGATGAGTTTTGGCTTAGGAACCACCTTGGCCACTCCACCTCAGTCAGGGACACCATGAGGACAAGCCACAGCCAGGGCTGCCTTGCCTTGGGACAGATTGCCCCTCTGTCCCAATCCACCTTCCACGGCTGGAGCCTCTGAAAAGGGCGGTATTACTTAAAAGCAGCTTGGGATGCAGTGTCACAATCTGCATATGTCCATCTCAGGTGAAGCTGCTGCAGAACATGGGGTGGTGCTGCACCCCTCCTCCCTGCCCTCTGTCTTGTTCTCTCCCCATTCACCTCCTCCTCACCATGGCACCTCAGCACCAGGGCTCATTTGACTTTACAGAGTTTGTGTCAAGGAGCCCAAAGCACAGAAAACTGACCCTACAAGGGGAGGAAAAGTGTCTTGGCCAGCACAGCCCCCTAAACAAAGGATGCAGCAGGAAAGCTGCACAGCAACGGGTATAAATAGGCACTAATATTGAGTGAGAAAACAGGCAAATCCATAACCTGACAGCAAAACCTACTCCCACTGAAAGTTGCCAGCCCCCTGGCTCCCACTCAAGTGAGCTGACACTGCTACGTAAACACACTATGCCACAAAAAACCACTGAAGCACTGGGCAGGAGGCAAGGGTCATCCTCCATCACTTCCATAAGCCCATTGCTCATGTTTCTCTCCTCATTCCTCCCATCCCTCCAAAGCATCCCCTAGTCTCCAGCAAAACCATCTCCCCACCTCAAAGGCATTTGGGCATAGCCAAAGCCATGCTTGCTGGCAATCAAACAATTCCCTGGGAGAGTCCCTCAGTCCCAGCAACAGCACATTTCTGTTTTGCTGGAAGGTACAAGCCATGCTGTTTATCCCATGCTTGTGTAGGAGCATGTTTGCATTCTTAAGAGCAGTGATGCAAGTCACTGGGTATTATCATAAAAAGCTAGGTTTCCCCCAATTGCTTTTCTGTGCTTCACAAGATTGCCACTTTGGGTTTTGTGCTGGGGCAGCAGGGGTGAGATTAGCTTCCTAAAGAGAATTAAATCCATAAAAGAGGTAGAGGAGGGCCTGCTGGTGCTATTCAGGGGCAATGGGAAGATACAGTCTTCTGCAGACAGAGCTTCAGAGCACAGCCCCCCTAACCTTTAGTATTATTCTTTCACTGCCAGGGAATTTAATTGATCAAAGCGACCCAATTCTTGGCACAAGTGCTTGAAACTGCAAATCTGTTCAGACCCTGAACTTACAGCCAGAAACCCCCCAAAGCTGCTAGCAGGTTTTGCACTCAGCTTCCACAGGGAGCATGTCCCAGCACTGCAGTAAAGAGATAGTGACAGAAAATGCTGAGAAAGAGGGAGGGGAAAGGGCTGATTAGACAAACTCATATGGATTGATCTCAAGTGGGCCTGCTTAGCTTAGAAAGTCTGGACAATTGGAATTATCTCAGCCTGTAAGGGGGGAAGACAGAGATGGCAATGGAACGCTGCTCCTTATTCAAGGCTATCAGACCTTCAGCAGTACCTCTGGCCTGGCAGCATCATGTTGTCAGATTTGTTCTAGCACGTGACAGGGCAAGTCCTTGTCTGGGGTCCAAGGTCAGCCAGAGAGGATGGCCACTTCAGTTTCTCACCTGTTTTGAAGATGCCGCTCACACGCTGTAAGCAACCACGTCAAAACCAGGGGAAGAGGCACAAAACAAATGAATTGAGAAAGATTCCGCTGTGGGAAGGGCCCCGAGGAAACAGGTCTGTACAGCAGCACTGCCAGGCAGACAGGCAGCGCCTGGGCAGCACATTCCCTGCGACGGTTTGATGAGGAGTGCTGGCCACCAAGCAGAGCTTGTCGCCAGGGCGGGCAGATGGCAGCAGCAGCCACTGGCGGCTAGGTTGCTGCCACCAGCCCTTGCCTCTTCCTGTTGGTCCTAAGCACCCACAGCTCTGCCAAGACATCCTGACTGGGCCGCTTTGATTGCTGCTTGGCTTTTGCTGGTATCTATAAAAACCATCCAAATTACAACTCCCCTTAAAACCCCAAGATAGTTACTAAAACAACCCAAGATCAAGAGCATGGACCTGGCACAGTCCTAGAAGCAATTGGCAGGGGTAGGCTTTTAAAATTATCTATCTAAATATGGATTTCTAAGAGAGAAACCAGAAGTTAGAAGAGTGTAAGCTGTTGTCATAAATATTTGAGTGAGATACAGACTAGAACAAGAGTCTTTTGGTCTGTTGGCTGTAAAGATGCCTTTTACACTTCCAAAATATCCTCTGTCACTCTTTCCCCACCCATTCTCTGCTTCTGTGGCTTTTTCCAGCCTGACTTTATATAGAGTCAATGACATCTGAAAAGAAAGCTGCCTGTGTTTTACGCTCATCCTAATCTGCAAGAAAAACAAATGTAAATCACACCTCACATTTGCAGTACTGCGAAAGAAAACGTTAGATTTAAGACTCTGATACATACAACAGCTGAATCAAAAAGTGTAGTCAGAGTGGTTGCATACAAGACAAATGATTCTTTTTTTGTTTTAAAGGTCTGCTTGGGGAAAAAGAAAGGCTCAAATATGAAACACCATTTCACCTTGACTCAGTATTGCTTTGCATTAAAAAGGAAAAAGCCGCATTGTAAAAAGCATGCAGCAAGCTGTGCAAGCAGAGTGCGTATGTTAGAGCAACATACTGAGCATCACTGTTTATTTATTAGAATTTTGATATGAGGTGAAACTCAATTTAGTTGATGTCAGCAAGCTTCCTAATGAGGCCTCTTTCTATTTTTTTTACTTTTTTTATTATGAAAGGGCAGCTTTGTGCCTCCTCTAATCAGCTTGACAAAGGACATATAAAAATGAAAAGAAACAAATATTACTGTAATTACCAATGAGAAACACTACAGACAAATGCAGGAAGTAGCTGCAGATGTAATGGCTAAATACTGCTGGTTACTTGTTCTGCTCTGGAAAGGAAGGGCATTTTGTAAACCTTAAACCACTTTGATCAAAATCTAAAACCAACCCCAAATCCGCAGCTTTTTCCCCAGGCTCAGACACATTCAGAAAGTACCTCTGACTAAGCATGATCTATTTTCCTGTTCGCTGGTTCTGCAAACACTGATGTGTCCCAGTTTAGGAGCTTTGTGCTAGGCCTGCACAGGGGCTTTCTCCTGATCTAGTGGATGGGTAAAGCCACCCTTCAGACTCAAGCCCAGAGCACAGGTTGCCACAGATTGTCTACAAAAAGCCTTAGAGGTGGCAGCAGCAACATCAAAAGTAGGTGCAAGGGAGGTATCACTCCTAGCCCAGGAGTTGCTATGCAATTAAATGATGCAATGTAAGGGTATGTTAATGCCTGCGTTAAGCCTCTGAACATGCCCAGTGTGAACCATTTCCAGAAGCCTAAGCAGATTCATTCTCAGCTGGAGGCTTGTATAATTAATAAAGGCACTGTGCCTCCTCTCCTGACCTAAGTGGCTAGGTACCAAACCATTTATAGTTTTATAGGTTAACACCAACATCCAAAAACATACTGGCAGCCTGTGCAGATCCCAGCACATTAGTGTGATATGCTCCTAGCACAAAACAATACTTAATAAGTGGCTCATTGCATTCTGCATTAGCTTCAGTTTCTGAGTGGGCTCAACATATAGCCCCATGTAGAGTATATTATGGCAATGGCATCTCAAAGGAACAAAGACATGGATAACTGAAGCAAAGTCCATTTGAAAAAAGAAAAAAAAGGTAACTCTGTTCCCTCAGGAGATAAAGGCATTTTCAAAAGGGCACTGCCACTGTTCAGGCCTCCTGGAAGTACCCTTCAATGTAACACACTGAAGCAGTCCACATGTGTTAGAAAGAAAGGCGGTTGTTCCTTCCTGTATGAGAGACCATACGGATTCAGCCCACTCCTCCTGTGTCCCCACCAACAACGGTCCTCAACTCACCTACAGGAACAAGCAGCCCAGCTCATTCTCAACTCCAGTCCTAAACTCAGCTAGCTCATGGATCACTGCTTCTTCACTGTAAGAGAGGGTTTGTAAGAGTAATGATTTAAGAACCTACTGTCCCTTCTTCCAAGCAGAAGTTGCTGCTTGACAAGCAAGACTTTTTCTCCATAGTTGAGTGCAGAGTCGGCTCAGTTTTTGGTGAAGATGTTCCAGTTGATTTTGCACTGTGATGCATCAGAAAACTGAACAAATTAATCAAGTAATTCTGTACAAAAACCACTGTGGGATGTGCACAATGCCAAATGCTCACATCTGTGCAGTAGCACATTGGAAAATAGAAATGGTACCTACCTACCAGCACAGACCAGTGTACTCAAGTTCCCTAGGCCAGATAGCCATAAAGTAAAGGAATGATCTACCACATATGTAGTGCATCAGAGCTCTTCATTAACAGAGGAACTAATCAATTTATGGAACTCATGAATCAGGAAAGGTATTACTTATAATGATTACTGGCAAATTATCATATCACAGTGTACTGACCCAGATTTATTTTCAGTATACACCTACTATTACACAGCCAGTAAAGGGCCCGGCACTGTTTGCTGCATTTCCCCTTTGCTTAACTAGACTGGATACACCTAACAGCAGGGATGAAAAACCACTGCCCAGTCAGCCTCCAAAGTTTCCCCTTTGGTAATCATACACATGTATAGATTGTACAGAAGACAGTAAAGCAAAAAAAAAAACTAAATGCATGGAAGATCATAAACCTTGGCCTCCAGGCATAAGTTTTAAATCCACTAAGGGTTACATGCAAGCAGACCCAATGGCTGCGTTCAACTCATGAGAAAGAAAGAGGTACCCTGACAAATTCTAATCCTGATCCAGTTGGCCACTTAATGCTTGCTCCTATTTTGAAGGTAACGTAATCCAGCACACGAATCTGGACCCAGCTTTAGCCCAAGAAGGATCCTAGTGAGGAAGATGATCTGTTTACACACTAAAAAACCAGGGCCTGGCTATTTGCACCCCAATAGGCTAAATCAACCAGTGTGGGACACATGTAAACACCTCCATGCAAGATTAAAACAAAAATAAAGATAAAGGAAAAAAAAGAAAAAAAAGGTATTATTCAAACAATGCTCAGCCACAGAACATAGTAGGCCGCATGTATAAAATGATTCTTTATTAGCACTCCAGTGGCTTTAAACCAGAGGAGACATGGGCTTTGAAATCCTATGGACTGACGATCATTCTCCATTTAATTCTACTAGGCTTTTGCACAGAGGCTTTTTACGGTCTAAACTGACATTCTTCTCTCTATTCATTACTGCATTCCTGGCCTAAAAACTGTATGACAAGGGAAAGGAAGTGGAAAATTAGGTTACAGTGCAAACAAACATATTGAAAACATTGCACATTTGAAAATAAATTAAGTTTAACTATACTTCATAAAGGTTAACTTCATAGGGTTTATTATTAGAAAATATCAAAACACTGTTCATTTACTGCAGGGATCTCCTGCCTGCTGCTTTGTTTCTGGGTCATGCAAGTGTCACAAAGGGTCAGCTCCACATTACTTACAAGCCACGCTTGCTTAACAAAGTAATCCGCAATCTTTCCAACATTCATCCACTATTAAGCACTCTCACATACGGTATCGTCGACATCAACGAGGCACTTGTAGGTTCACTCATACAAGGAAGCTCCTACCAGCTGAACCCTTGGCCCTCTGAACACACGTATAAAGGGCAGGAGACTCCGACCTGCCTTAAATACACATTTCCCCACTGAAATCAGAGGCATGTTGCTCTAGACCACGGGAAAGCCCATCCTTGACACTGGTCATATTGCTGTTTTGTGAACTGAGGTTTAATCAGAGGTTATCACAGGCTTTGTTCATTTGTTACAGCTTTTGTCCTCAAAACAACAGCCCCGCCAATATACAGAGTGGCCAGAATTTCAGAATATTAGTGTAGAGCTCTATAAACTTCTCTGATCTAAAAAGATGAGTGCTTTGGATGTTGGCTACACCCAAATCCACCCTCCAGTTCCACATTGACACCACAGAACCTCACAGTCCCAGCGCTTCTCTCCCTTCCTCTGCTCCAGTTTCTGTGAGAAGGGAGTATGGCATGTTCCAGCTAGACGCCCATTCAGAAAGGTCAGGAGATGACAAATACCACAACCCACTATGGCATGCCCCCACAGATCAGTTCAAAAATCTTTGTGTCTGTTTCCTACATGTTAAAATTGGACACACATATTAGAGGTTGTGCGTGCCAAAGAACAAGACCTTGTTGTGATGCAGGGGGAAAGCCCTCATAAAATCAGCAGTCTGGTTTGAGGCAATGCATTAGACAACATGACATAACCAGAAAAAAGCCTCAGTGTTTAGAGCTACACAGGGTCTTAATGGGTTTCATCTTTATGTGCAAGTTGTCAGTCCCCTGTTGTGATGCTATCACTCCACAGCTCCCTCTTGCTGAAAGCTGCCCACTCTTAACTAGAGCTACAAACACACACATCTTGATAATCACATCTTAAATGTACTCTACAGGGTAAACCACAGAAGCCCAGCTGCAATATTTACTTTTCTACAATGAAAGTCCCACAGCAAAAAAAAAAAGAAGTGGGGGTGGGGATGGGGAAGGGACCGTTTCTTGCTTCTAAGCACTCAATGTAATAACATTCCTAATGCTGAATTTATGATACCTTATCTTGTGCACAATGAATACTCTATGTAGGTCACCAGATTTGATATGACACTGAAAAGAAAGAGTGGCTCATAGTTAAGCAAGGCTGAAAAACTGGATGGCCAAGTTTTTGTTCTGTCAAGCACCAACATTTCAGCACCTTGAGGGCATTATTAAACTTGCCAACCCTTTTGCTCCTCTTATTGGTAAGACATTTCCTGGAGAACAGGAAAGGAGGAGGGGAAGAGGCACTAAAACATACTCTCTAAAGACCTGAAGACATTTGTCCATTTTATGACTCTTATTTGTTCTTGCTTTCTCTGTTCTTCCCAATTGTGCTGCTCCCCCATTTGGATTGTGTTGACATCATTTCTTTGTTATCTTCCTAAATTAGCTGTAATGAAGTCCTTTGAGCTACATGTGCATGCCTTATTTTTTCAGCTTTCGCTTCTCTGAACCATTCCTATTCACTTCCCCTCACACTAGAGCCTCCCTTCCCCCAGGCCACAACACATTTTCTAATCTGCTTTACATTTGCTCCTTTTCACCTTTGGTTACCAGTGGCCAATAGCCAGTGCACTTGACAAAATAAATTATGTTATAACTGACTCTCATTGAGAAGTGATAGGCACCCACGTGGGTAAAGCTGGGCATTTAGAGCAGGAACCATCTGAAATTTCAGTGGCCCAGAGTACAAGGACAAAGAGGGGAATCAAAGGGAGATAGCATGAAAAAGCCCTGAAAGGGCACTTGTGATTTCCGGCACGTGCAAACAAGTTAAGGGACATTTGTAGCCATAAAACCACTGGACTGCAGATCCTGTAGCTGTACTACAGCAGCCTGTCTGGCCACCTGACCATCACTTGACTATACTGGAAAGTGGTTTTATGCAGCTCTTTCGTAATCGCAGTATTTCACAGCACTTTACAGAATGAGTAAGCAGGCCATAGCTATTATGCACATAGCAATAGCGCACAGACAATCTTGCACGTCTAGAATCAATTTTATTGAGAAGCTGATGGGCAGGGCAGACAGGTTATTCTCTGCCTTTTTGTTTTGAGAAGTGTCATGGATCTTTACCTTGCCTCTTGCAAGGCAGCATAAAAGCTGGGCAGCTCCTTCAAAGAAAAAGGTGTGTTTTCACTGAGTGACAGCTTGCTTAAAGTGGGTGACAAGGACTCTATATCCCAAGAACTGCCTCATATTCCCTATTAGGATGATGTGAATATTTTGATGATTAGCTATGTCAAATAACGTGATTTTCACCATCCTGGATCCAATTGAGAAATTGCCTCAAAATATACACAAAGTAGAATGATTCGAGTACAAGATGGAGATGGCACCATGCTTGAATGGCAGGTCACAGGCACAGCAGCACTTTCCTACATCAGCTATGATTTGTTGCATTCTGTAAGCCACCCTAATGGTTATTTACCTATTATTCTCTTATGCATGCATGCATTAAGGTCTGTGTGTACTTAAAGGTTACATTACACTGTGTAGCATACTGTATGAGCTTGCAACACTGGACCCATCCATTCTTCTCCACTGTGTGCTTACTGTCAGAGCAAAACACACCACTCTTTAGGATCTCTTTGGGAAGGCTGGTTGGTGGGAAGTCCCTCTTTGACTGCTTCTCTTTCTCAGCAAAGCATCTGACATGCTGTCTTTGGGAATTGGCCCAGATTGTTCTCCTGGAATTGGTCACAGCTTCACACGTCTTCACTGACTGAGAAATGAGATGGGCCCACCAGTGACTGCACATTCTGGGCCATGTCCTGTCCTGGTAAAGCTGACATCAAAGGTCTGAATGGCCAAAACCTTTGTTTTAGTTGAAAGCAACTCACAACCATTAACTCAAAGCAGAGCCCACAGCTTGAGTTTACATTATTTTTTAGTTTTCTGAATGCAGGCTGCGTTCAGAACTTTTCTTATCACTCCATTCCACAGTGGCTTTGTAATTCTCCTCGGTGTTTCCCAGGAGAGCCATAAATACCCTTCAAGACCCCCGCAACGTTTGTAACAGTGATTACTGGGAGGGGACTGCAACTGCTAAGATTAGATATCCTTTAATTTAGAAACAATAGACACAAGAAAGGCAACATGGTCCAACAAAATGGAGTTTGAGGGACTTACTCCCTGTGTCTGCCCCCCCTTCCTCTTGCAGTTTGTCTAGCTCAACCTTGCAAATGTTAAGCTCAGCAGAGCTGATGTCCTGCCTCTCCACAGAGACTGTAGCACATGAGGGCCCTGCTATAGAACATCAGGAGCCTTTTGTGTAATACTTATAGAGCCATACTTATGGTGTGACAATTTCCCAGCCACATTGATAGCTCACTTTCAAATGATACATAATTCTTCTTATCCACCCTGGATTTCATGGAAGAAAGGTAATTCTCCAGACTATACGGTTACAGTGAAACTTTCAAAACAAATACAATGCAGAAAGATGTTGTGACAAGTTACCTGCAAACCTGGAAGACAATAGCTCTCAGAGGTCAAACTACTCCATTTACCCAAAAGAAGTGTTAACTCTTACATCTGATAAGAATATCAATGTCACTATTCAATACGTGACACATTTTCTTTGCAGAAATACAAAGACAATCCATTTATCCATTAGTGCAAGGTGTCACATCAATTACTGGGATAGATGCATCAGGGAAACTCAATTGCTCTCATAGATTTTTTTTTCCCCAGAGTTAAAGTTGCCTTTGCTCCAACCCCAAAGGGAGAAAGAGCATCTCTTCCCCATTATTTAAAGATCTCAAAAATCCCAGCCAACTTTCCCAACTTCACAGGTGCAAAATCCCTCAGCAGTGTCTCAGCAGGATTTCTGTTCCCCTGCAATTACAGGGCAAACACTTGTCTTCAGTTCATAGATACGTGGTGCAATTGAAAAATGAAGACTAAAGCATCAAACCGTCACTGATACCTAGCCTTTCTCTGTCCACTCCCACGCATGCACCATGCATTATCATCACCATTTTAGACACAGGAAAGCCTCCATGGCTATGGACGCCTTTGTGCAGTAGAAGAGCAGAGCTAGTTATCTGTCAGACAAGATTTGTATACAGGTGTGGAATAGCATACAAAACAAGCAGAAGAGTGACACCAAAGTACACACTAATATGACATTTTCACCTTCCCTTCACACCCCCACCCTGAATTTATGTGCAGTAAAGCATGCAATGCATCTCTTTTGATGGATGACTGGGTGGGGAGTGTTGAGTTTAAGGGATCTGCAACCCTTGATGCCTGGTTTCACCACTGCAGGTGTAAACTCCTTCCCTCACCCACCGTGGTCAGAGATTTTCATCCAGGTGGCAAAGCAGCACCCTCAAAATCTGTTTTGTTCCCACATTTGTCCAGTCATTGCAAAAGCTGATCTTCAGACTGGTCAGATAGCTTCCCAGTTCTCACACAGTAATAGCCTGAGCAAGAAGTGAATATAGAGCAAAGTAAAATGGCTTTCAGGGGCACTGGAGCTGTATTACATGTTTCTAATCTTGTTAGCCTGGCTTTATGGTTTGGGAAAAATACTGAAACACCCCTGAGGACCAAGGCCTTTGACCAAACCTGCATGTCCCTTATGTCTCTTATGTAGTATCCTAGAGCCATTTAAAGCCATTATTTATTAGCTTCTGGAATCACAGCTGAGAGAATACCACAAGCAAGGCTAGCACCAGCTTTCCCACGACAGGCAGATGTCAGAAACACTTGAAATCCAGTGAGAAATTTCCATCTCACAAGACTTCTTCGAGACGGGGAGCTCTACATAACTCACTCAACTTCTCCATGCACAGCTTAGCCTTCAGGTCCTGACCTTATCTGGAAAAAGGTACCACAAAGGCAAATGAGATGTAGTGTTTGAGAAGCAGCCAAAACTTTTTGAGACTACAGAAATTCCTTGTTCATTCCGAGTCTGCAGCCCAGGCCTGTTTTACTCTAAGCAGTTTACTAAAGGTAGTTCATATTCTACAGAAATTATTTAAAAGGGCAACAGCCAAGCTTTACTTGTGGATCTTTTCCATCCTACATCCTTGTAGGACCACCACTCTCTGGAGAGTTTACCCATATTTCAAAGGACAAGTTGCAAATCCTGAGCTGATTTCAGTCTGTATCGTTTCAGTCCCAAGCATGCTGGTACAGTTAAGGAAAACACACCCAACAGCAAAGCATCTCTGTTGCTAATATTTCACCATGTGTATGCGAAGTATGCACATTACTCATACTGCTATACTGTAACCTAGGCACTTGTGGTGCCTTACTAGTACCAGTGCATTTCTTTACATTTTGGAGGTTAGGAAAATGACTCAAAAGGTGCAGTTTCAGCTCACTTAAGAGCTCCCCTGCTTGAGGAACTGTTCCCACTGAATTCCCCAGCGCCCCCCTCTGCAGACACCCCAGCTTTCTTTTCGAGGATGAGTAGGGATGGAAAACACATCTGAGAAAATGGAATGATGCCATGCTGTCATCCCACAGCCAAGAGATTCAAGCAATCTCCCAAAAGCCAGGAACCTGCCTTCAGTTCCTTCCTCTGCCTCAGGCCTGAATCCCCACTCCCACCTTAGATGATCCCCACAGCACCCAGTAAGATGGTGGGTATTCAAGGATTCACATTTGCCATGAACCACCCAAAGCAGTTCCCCTGTTTCAGCAGGGCAGTTCAACAGGGGCAACCAAACAAGGTTTTGCAGAGCTCTGTTACTTGTATTTCACCTTGTCAAACATTTTCTTAACTCTAAACTTAATTTTACCGCCCATTTATGAATTATTGACTTCCTAACCAAGTGCTAGCAAAAAACACATTAAATAAATACTGAGCAGCAGTACTAAGGCATTTGATAAACTAGAAAGAATACATCAAAGGCTACAGTTTCATGGTAATACAAGTTCTAGTTAAAGGCCTCCCTGTGCATTTATGCCTTGATCTGTTAAGGTTATTAAAACGCCAAGCATAGCTGTATTTCTAATAAAATAATTAGCTCCTTCAGTCTGTTTTGAGTGATGTTCCTTATTTTAGATTCAATTTAAGCTCCATCCCATCCAAAGCAGCATATGATTGCAAATTATCTCTATCACAAATGAAAGTTACAGTAGTATTTAAAAACTAATTATTAACTCAATATTGTAATGGCTTGAGCCTGTAAGGCACAGAGTCCTTGAAGGCCATTGTAATTCACAGTCATCAAGGTGTCATACAGTCTCCTACAGAAAGCTGTGAGCTACAGCCCCACATCCCATTGCAGAAATGTCCCCAGAAAGCCTGTGTTCGAAAGCATTTGACACTTCCTATAGACAGCAGGCAGCCACCACATAGCACAAGTTTGTGAACTTCTCTACAGCAGGGTTAGCTTAAGTAATAGTAATATTTATATTTAAAGAACATTGTTTAAATACACCTCCCACGCAATGAGATTTCCTATTTTTAGAAGGAAGATGCCTTTAGATGCACATCAGAAAGAGCAAGTAGCCAAGATCAGAGCAGAGAGTTTGAAGTCAAAACTCCATTTGCCTGATTTTACTGGAGCTGGAGAGGGGAATTTTATTTTATTTTTTTTTTAGCCACCTCCAGTTTCTAAGCATCTTTCACACAGAAGTCTGCAGAAATACTGAAATCCCAACTGAACTGTATGAGCTTTGCCACGAGCACTCACTACTGATGGGTATGGACTAAATGACCTAAACGCTGTGTACTGAAAGTTAGCTCATCTGTAATATGCACATAACTTTTCCTGACAGAATGGGATCAAATTTAAGATACTCCCCATCAGGGAGCATCTGATGAGCTTCCTGCATGCTGCTCCATCAGTGTGGATGTGGTACTACCCTCACTGATTGCCCAGCCCATGCAGAGCAGGCAGAGCCTAGGGCATCACTACACGGAGGCAGCTCCTGGACTTCTATGGCTCCAATATCTCACCTTTGGTGTAGGCATGCCCCATTCACCCAGGTCAGTATCAAAACAATGGCTTTGCACTGTGATAGGAGACTGTGGTGCTTCAGGTAAAAGCAAGGACTAGAGGCACCTTCTGGGTTGGGTAACCACATTATTCCCCATCCTCCCTGTAATGAGAAATGCTATTTCCCACCAATAGAGCTACATCTTGCTTTGAGGCTGTCTCCCAGACCACAGGGACTGGGCTTTGTGCTGGGAAGAAGAAAAAGAGCACTTTGGAAATCCTACTAAACCCACTTTCTGAATCTGGAACAAGTCATTAATTATTTTACAATAATAATGCCTGAGAGTCAAAGATGACTGAGCAGACTGCTGAAATTAGAGAGTTTTACCACAGTGGTGAAATGGAGTGATATTTAGGACATAACTGCAGTTTGATGCTCTTTGCTGTTGCTCTCCTTGACAGAGTTTCTTCCTGGCTTGTAGGGCACCAACCTTCCCTTGTTCCTTGCAGGAATATGTGGCCATCACTCTTATGTTTGTAATAAAACCCTGAACTCAGGGCATTAAACAAAAACACACTTTTCACATTGACCAGAGCAAGTAAATCAGTGCTGATTGAGCACTTTTCACAATTGGCAACTTTTGCACTTTGGCAATTTTATGGTCCAAGTGCAGCAGTAAGTAGTATCTCACCCTGGATGATATATTGAGAAAGGTAAGGGGATAATTAAAATAGCTGAAACAGAAAAGGTGGCAGGTAATGGCACCAACACAAAGACACAAATGCCCTGCAGTCAGGATATAACTAAAGAAAGGAAAATAGGCTTTGCAATGGATATAATCAGCAAGAGAGATAAAGGCACAAGGAAAGTTAATGTACTTCTACAAAATCAGAAGTGGACTTTTGGAATTTATTAAGATACTATTTATATATACATACTCCTCTAAGTTCACCTCAAAAGTGCTCTATATTGTAAGCAGCCTGCCAAGAATAAAAAGAATATATGTCTATTTCTCTGTATTTACTCTTTTCTGCCAGTGTTTCACATAAACAGATCAGAGGAAGGAAGGGGAAAACACACACACGCAAATAAAATGGTTGAACACTGTGCAATCCTTTAAGGGTTTTGGCTTCCAGATTCTTGGTAGCTGCCAAAAAAAAAAAAAAAGAAAAAAAAGGCAAAATGTTTTCACTCAAGCAATCAAACAGCACTTGCATTCTATTTAAACTCCAGTGAGGGACTGCCAGTAATGCTCTGTGCTAATACCAAAGGACAGAAAATACACAGAGACCTAAAACCCCCCTGGTTAGTGTTTTCTCTCATCTGCCTATTCCTCCCAGGATCCTATGCACCAACAGAGGTTATATTGCTGCTTCTTTTGCTAGATGTACTAAAGTTTTACAGCTTCCTGCACCCATGAAAACGTGCGCTAGCATTCAACCGCTTCCCCGTTAGTTATCCCGAGTAAGCTTGCACTGGAACCAATTTATTCCAGCCCCTTTTATGCTATTTTCCTCCAGACAGGCTGCACGCACCCGTGCCGAGAGCTCCCATTTTTCCTTGCACAACAGGTCATCAAACAGCTTCTCAGTTTGTCAGCAGGTTCTGTGCATGTATCATAACCAATGGACTGGACCTGTCACATAAGGGAAAATCCTGAAAAGATCAGTTTTTCTACTGTAATACAGCTCTGTCACATAAAACTATTGCACTGATTATCCAAGAGGCTTGGACCATGACACATGCACTCCTCCTAGTATTTTACCACTTGCCATCTTCTTGTGGTTCTTTCTGTATCTCAACAAATGTAAATATTAAGGAATGAAAAACACTTTGTGATTCATCCCTCCTGAGTTCATACATGCTTCAAAAATAAGACTAGAACCCCATGCACCACTTCATCAAAAAAAAAAACACGCTTTCCTTTTGAAGGTTTCTGCAGAGAACATGTTACCAGAGATACATTGAGGTAGGCAGGAAACCTCACTGCTGTGAAGTGAGACATCAAAACACAGAAATATATTCTATTTTCTGAAGCCCTGCTTTCTTTGTTGTTGTTTTGTTTTGGGGTGGGTTGTGTTTTGGGGGAGGGTTTTGTTCTTTTCCCACTCCCCCTGCAAAGCTGCTGCAGTTCAGAGCTGTCAGCTTTGTTTCATTCATGGGCCCTGGCCCAGCTCCAGAGGACAGGGCTCCCTGTGATAATGCTGGATACTTTTTTTAGGAGACATTTAAAAGCTCCATCAGGAACACAGTGGTCTGAAAGTTTGCCAGAAATCTGACTGACTTTATAGGCTCTATTAGTGGTCAGCCTCACCAGCAGATTCTACAAGCACTGCCAAGCTGCTCTGGCTACAGTTAGACATGCTGTTCTGGCTGCAGCTGACGCAGGCTAATAGGTCTGGACCCCCTCCCCCAGCTCTCCCCTAGCTTGTCACCACCTTCCTGCCAAAATTTACCACCCCCTTATATCTGACAGTGCAGCTTCACATGCAGTCCCCTCTTGGCCAGCTGTGTTCATACAAGCTGGATTGAAAAATATGATTAGAAATGCTTTCGCTAACCAAGGTCTTATGGCCAGGCATGGGACAGGGGCAACTGTGAGGCAGGCAAGCTGAGGAGCCTGTGAGCTGCAGCGAGCTGCAGGACCAGGCAAGGTCTGAGGACATGAAGGAGCTTGGTGGTGAGTCCCATTTCAGGAAGATCTGAGAAGAGAGGGCTCTTCCCTTGGGAGGTTTCCAGCAGCTCCATCCAACAGAGCAAGTCTTTGACTGCCACAAAAGGCCATTGCTCTGCACAGTGCCCAACACAGTGCCCAAAGACAAAAATCTCTTGTTATCTCCAGGCAATTTCAGACACCAGGAAGCTTGCATATGTTGCTATTAATAGCAGTAGCAGATTATCTAAAAGGAATGAAAGGCAGCTAATACTAAACTTGGTGCATGGGTTAGTCTGTAGACAAAACATATTGCCTGCTTTGTTGCAGCTTCTAAGCGTAAGCATGAGATGTTTAAAGAACAAATCTTAACTGACAGTGCATTTGAGTGGGGTTTTCCTTCTTCTCCCCCTCCATACATGTCGAGCTTCTCCACTTCTCCAGTTTCAGTCCTGCTGTTTCCTAAGAAACATTGGGGGCAGAAGGAAAGGAAGACAGAAGAGGACAGGGGCTGTGTAACACTCCATCAGCATAGCCCCAGGCAGCATATGTGCCCTTAGGCAAACAGTGCAGTCCCCAGACCTGCGTTTCAACCACACACTAGAGTGACTGAAGCTATCCAAAGGCCCCCAAGGATATATATCTACAACCACATGACCCCTTCCGTCCCCCTCTCTCTGTACAGACACTTTTACAGAATTGGCTCTCAGTCTTTATTGTGACATTCTACTTTAATTAAAACTCACAAAGCAGACAAATGGTTCATAACGAAACCTCCCTAACAATAACAAACATTCAACAGACATTGCTTGGACTGGCCATTTATCTCAACTATTAAATCCTTAAAAGAAAAAAACCACCATGCTAGAGATCTGAGATGCAGGCAGCCCTCAAGAGCACCTTTATAATTCATCTCCTCCCACAGCCTACCACAAGACTACTGTGGGTTTGCTATACTTAAACTAGTGCTTGTATTCCTCTTTCTTTTTCTACACCCAGTGGAAGTTTTCCTTAGGACACCTCCCACTGCCTTCCGCACTACTGACAAACAGAAACAGAATTAAAATCCAGTAATCTCTTGCCATCATGGCTACTGAGGTAATTCTGAGTGAGGACCTGGGTTCATGAAAGAAGACCCTTGCTCCCCAGAAGTAAGAGTGATGTCTGCCATCACTGGAAAAGGAAAAGGATATTAAACAGCAAATGAAGATGACTGCTGCATGGAGAAGTTCTTCCATTACAGGACCCCCATGACCCCACCTTGCAGTGAGGTGCAACCTGTTTCCATGGGAATTCATCTCACAGTAGAGTAGCAACAGGAGGCGCTTCTAGGCCAAATGTCCCTCAAGGGTACGGCACCCTACCAGTCAACTCATTCCCTCTTCCACTTCCAGGGTCAGTAGACTCCCCTGACAGCCTTCCATCCTACAAGAAGGCTCAGCTTTGAGAAGACCATCTCTTCCCAACAGCAGATCAGCCAGCCATTAGCCCTTCCACCTCTTCACCAGCAGAAAAAGCACAACACAGTCCTCGCACACAGGACAAAAGAGGGAGATGTATGATTGAAGGAGGTGAAACCATGGCAGTACTAAGTATTGTGTGTACCAGAAATCCCACAGATTTTGTGGTCCTTGTAGTAGCGATGGTACCCAGTGTTGGTATGGCATGTATCAGCACATCCAGCTGCGTTATTGACGCACTCAGGAACCAAACCTCTGAGCTATGAACTGCTGCGCGCATCTCAAGATGATTCACTCAGATACTTAAACTTTAAATGTCACTATTGTTAACTCACAGCTCAGCAAAATATCCAAGAAAAACTAGGAAGGGATGGATTAGGAAAGGCTGCGTGATTAGCGTGAGTCACAGCTCATTTTGGTACCACCAGTGAATAGGCTGTGCACCCACCACTTTTTCCTTGCCTTCAAGAAGCTGAACCCCAAGGCCATCTGAGCCCATCTACAAAGGGCCTAGGCTTCAAAGAGAAGCCAAACCAAAGGAGCCAAGCAGAGCTCATGGGTGTATTCCAAGCCCACAGAAGAAGAGCTAAAAGGGTCTGAAAACATTTGCACAAGACAATTTATAAGAGAAACATATGATTTTCCAGCTGTAGCCATCCTCATATAGGCTTAAGAAACTTTTGTTCACAGAGCCTACAGTACCAAAGGCTGACTTTGTCCTCCCCTCCAAGTCAGATACTTACTACAGCCCTATCTTTGCTGAGCAGACTTCTAACTGGGACTTTCCCAGTGCAGTTACCAAAGTCTTTGCCCAGCTCCAGTCTTCCTTCACCCAGCTTTGCATCCTAGACTAGAAATGAAGGTACAGGCTCAGTAGCCACAATTCTGGATGAAAGATGAGTCTGCCAAGTTACCAGTGTGCCAAGAATGCATGATTTTGCTGAGGACGCACCACTGCACCTGATGCATTCTGTGGAGTGTGGGTGAAAAAGGAGAGTAAAATCTCTATCAAATACAATAGGAATAGAGATTTTGTGGCAACAGACAGAGATGTTATTGCTGCAGAGCGGAGAATAAGAATTCATACTAGCCAATGGATGAAGGACAGAGCAAAGTGCATAGTTTAGAGAATATGAACAGAAGACAGTAACTTAGGCTAACTGCAGGATGTGCAGAAGGGAACACATGGACAGGAAAACTCCATTCTTTTTCAATTCTAAGACTGCTGTGACCACAATACGGTTTTATTTGACACCATAGACATAATACCACAGGGACTGAGAACTCGGAAAGTTTAGAAACAGCGCAGCACTGCCATTCTCGCATTTTGAAAGTCTTGCCATTACTACAGGGAAATTGTCAGTAAATAAATTGGATATGGTATCACTAGGCATGTCAAAGGATGTAAGAAAATGGGACAGGAGACAAACAAATGCATTAACATGCAAAACTACAGTAATACTCTGATTTTGAATCTAGGTTATCAAGGCTTCCAAGCAAAAAAGAGAGGAGCTTTACAACATCCTTACCATCTCTCCACTAGGTGAATGCTACTGCACTGTTGTTGAAAGTGCTGTGCTAATGAAGGCAATGTATTTAAAGATTGTATCGCCTTAAGTGCAGAGGCAAATCTGTCTCAATATCATTCCTGATACTTCATTATAATTTGGTTGCCTTTTGTTCCAACTTGAGCTTTACAAATAGAAGAATTAATCTATTCTTCCTGTCCTGCAATGGTGTACAATGTCCCTAGAGAGCTACACAATGCTGGAACTGAGCCTACAGGTCCACAGAGACCTGAATCAGTCTAAGCCAGACTTGTGGCATGCCAGCCCTCCTCCTGTTTCTGCATTCCCCCTTTCTCCTTCACCAGTGCTGGGGTGCAAGCACTGCTCCCTGAAGCAGCTCACTCTACAATTACAGGAGCAACAGTTTGGGTCTTAACTCAGAAGTTAGCTGGTCAATACTTCAGTTGTGGTTCCAGAAGAAGGAGGTACTAGGGTGGACTCAACAGGTCTCTGAGGTCACCCTACAGCCTTCTGTCTCTGGCCTTTGTAGAAAAATCTGAAGAGATGTCCTCTTTGCCTATTTCTTTTTTTTTTCCCCACCCCAAAAGCACTCCATGCTTTTCCTCAGGACCACATTGCCAGTAATTCCCTGTTTTCCCTACACTTCACTCCTCAATCTCACACTCAAAAAACACAAACATACATCCATCCCACTGGGCTGGAGACCCTTGGACTTCTAACCACCTACTTCAAAACTTCTATCCTGTGCACTGGGCAGTGTCATCTGTCAGACTACTTTGGCCTGGATTGATTACTACTTACCTTTCTCTTCAGTGAGCACTGCTGCCCACCACTGCCAAGCAGATTTCACCCAGCCCACACTGGAGTATCAAAGATAATGGGCAGACCTCTTCTTTTTGAAGGATTTAAAACAAACCCTCTTATACATTACCATGATGATTTTTATGCTCAATATGGATTTATTTAGTTGGGGTTTCTGGATATATAACTCCAAAAAGACACTTCCCAATGAAAATACCTCTTTTTTAATAAATACATAAATCAAAATGTCAATTCAGAAATGAATTCCCCCAAAGCATGCCACTGAAGCATGATGTTCAATATTGCCCTTTCATTTTTGATATGCTGGGAAGAAAGAAACTGGACAAAGAACATTTCAAACTTACTTCCTGCACAGTCATGTAAGCATTGTTGATATCTATTGCAGATGTGTGAGTTATGTTTGGATACAGGCTCTAGTGCCTCACAGCTTTCAGCCATACACAGACTGACAAAGCCAGAGTCAAAATAGCTCTTTTCAATTTCCCACAGCATCAGTGTCATTCACCCTAGCACAGATGATCAGCATTTCCCTGTTTCCCAAGCATCAAAGTGTCTCTTGCAGAGATGTGCAATCCTTGTGACAAGACAGCTTGGAAAGAGAGGATTTCCAAAGTCCAACATGAATTTTGGGGGCTGCTCAGTTTCTGTGCGTACCTGTCATCAATTCATTTTTCTCTCTAGGACAGCATAAAGCATCAATGCAACAGAGAGCTGCAGTTATCACTGCAAAGGGCTGGCTTGTTTTCTGCTGTGCAGAGCATCAACATGAGAGAGCCCTTGAGCAGGTGCAGCCCAATGCCTCTTGTAAAGAAGTTACCACTACCCCCCAGCATCTCTAAAGTAAACGCGCACAAGAAAGAGCTGCTATGCATTGGTAGGGGGTGGAGAAAAGAGAAGAACATTATTTCCATGTTGTTAAGTCATATAAAGGCATTGGTTAGTTTTATCAGCCATGGATGGATGTGGGGTTAGGATCATCAGGATAGGAGGATTTAAGGGGTTCTTTATTTCCAGTGTCCTTCCTCTATTTATGATGCCCTTTTTTTTTCCCCCCACAAGTAAATTAAAATTGTTGCTGCAGTATTGCTGACCTCTTTCACACAGAGCATCAAATCTCCAAAGAGTCCCTTAAAGCCTGGTCCTTTCCCAGTGCTGTATCCTATTAGTGCACTGACCCTTTGTGCATCCAGCAGAGCCCCTAACCAAAAGTGCCTTTGGAATCTGAAAGCTGCAGCACAAAGGCAGCCCGTGGGTTTGAATAGGGCAGAGCAGAGAGTTTATTCCTCCTTGGAGCAAGCTCTTCTCCAACCCCTCCAATGGAGGTTACAGCAGAGCAAGCAAGGGGAGAGTTTGGGCCCTTCAGCAGGTAGAGTTCACCTATTACAAAGGAAACAAATTGAAGTCTATACCAAGGGTTTCCCAAAACAGAGTTCTCACTAGCAGCCTCAGACATAGCCAATTTCCCAAGCCTAATTCACTGTGGAGGAAAAACTGAGGAAAAAACATCAACAACAAAAAAAAAAAAAACAAAAACCCACCAAACCTCTGGTTTGAATCTGGATCAGTAAAACAGCAGTCTGGTTGTGTAACACAGAAGGGAACCCCATTCAGAATGTAATAAAGATAGCACTTTAAAAATAAAGCATCTTTCAGGTATTAGAACTACAAAAGCTTTCTTGAAACATTCTTTAAACTTAAAAGATGGGAGCAGAGTACCCAGAAGCTCTATCAAGCTAACTTTTAAACAAGCTGATATGAGTTGGTTCAGAAAGCAGCTTCTTCCTACATGTCTCCAAAAGTTTTGAGAAAGAGTGGGACATATTGACATGCAGAGAACAAATAGATGACCTAGATTATCTGGGACAACTTCAAACTACAGTGACTCTTCTGATGGGCACAGCTGGTCTCCAGGAAGAAAAATCCAAGATGAAATGGTATTCTAATGAATTCTCTCTTACACCCCATTACAAGTCAAGGGCCCTGAGCTGACCTTCTTGCAGTATTATAAAAGAAGACCAGTAAGACAGAGGCACTGAGCCACATGGAGTACTCCTACATCCCAAATACCTGCTTTTCTTTCCTTTCACCCAGTTCCACCAATGAATTCTTCATGCAAGATATTTTCATTCTCAGTAAAAAATTGGGAGGAAAAAGGTGAAAGAAAGAGAACTTCTGAAGGCTACTATCCTATCACAAACAAGAGATCACGTGAACACAGCTGTTTAACATTTCACTTGAAAGTTTTTGTGGCTAGTTTCATCTGCAATTATGTTTCCTCTTCAATCCTCACTGACCACACTTTGTTCACAGGTCATTTAGGACTTCTAATTTCTCTTATTCTTCAATTCACGTGTTTAAGATAGGAAACAAACACTTAAAGATTGGATATCTGAGCCTATTACAATACTTCCCATGATCTGTCTTTCACATTGTGATTACCACTTTCCTTCAACAGGTAAGTTTGGAAGCCCTGCCAAGTCTTCAGACAAGTTAACAGGAGGCTTACAATAGTACGTTTGTCACTACTACTGGAATCAAAACAGAAGTCTGTTTTAATTCCTTTCTCAACCTCAACACTTATTATTTATGTATTATTTATGTATTTAACTAACCTACCTATTTAACTGACTGTGCCTTCCTGCAGAAAACAGACATTTCAGTGTCTGGTCCCTTCCCTTGATGTAGCCCAGAGGAATCCTGGCTCACCCATATCCCTTGGCTACGAGGGAAACATGGGATAAATCCTGCAGAGCTAATATTGAAAACACAGCACTAAGAAGGGCACTTCAGGTCCTTCAGGCTTTGAATTTTCTATAAAAGATTTAAAAAATACTGCAAAAAAAAATATGATCCTTTAATATTTAATCAAGTTTGGTAATAGTACCTCATCTTCAAAATAAAAATTAAATGTTAATGTTTTGTGGACATTTGCAGCTATTGTTTGCTCCTGTAGTCACAGAGAAAATGAAACAAAGCCATATACTATGGCCCCAATGTGGTCTATAAAATACATTTCTTATTGGGAGGTTAACTCCTTTAAGTGGAGCCAGGAAAGGTACAGATAAAATAAGAATATTGAGGATAAGATAGTGCAAATAATTGACTTTTTCCCTCCTTCCAAATATTTCTATTATCACCAAAGAGCATAAACTTGGGAATAGAGAGAGGGAGAGCTAGATATGCCACTGAGCCAGATATACCACTACTATTCCCAAGATTATTACCTGCACAGATTAACACACAAAAATCTTTCCATACTGATCACTTGTTTCTCCTAGCACCAGAACTTCTGCCTTTGCAGGAAAGGCCTGTCTTTTTCACAGCTGCGCACTCACATAAACCTTCTCTTACAAGGAAGGGCTCTGCTCCTTCAACTATTGTTTAGTGCTTCAGTTTTCAAAGAGAAAGGGTTTGGACGGTAAGAGGAAGTGACAGATTTTCATTCTCCCTTTCTTTCTGATTTTTAGTGCTGACATCAGTCAGCTGTGCCCATGCAGCATCTAACATTCATATCATTAACAAAATAGTCTGCTAACACCCTTGGAGGCAGAAAAATAAACCCAAAGCACTGATTTCAAGTTTCAGCTGGAACAGGCACCCAACATCAACTGCGTAAAATAAAAGATGAAACCCAAGGCCTTTGGCAACATCCCCATACCAGTGTTTCTAGAGAGGCCTCTCACCTGGTTACATTTGTTACCCAGAACCACAGGACATCCTGCATCTTCACTGCGCTGAATTTACACCGCTAGTTCAATGAAATCTTTACAATTTCCATAGATGACACTGCTGACAGGCCACCAGCGCTGGTCCAACCTTTCCCTACCAGCCTCCACTACTGCAATCACACCTTCAACAAATACCACAAACTCACAACTGCACTGAGGGACCTAAAAAGCAGTGAACAAATCCAACTTGGAGCATAAAGTTGAGAACTACAGCTAACAAAATCCAGATGTTTCTCCCAGGACTAGTAAGAGTAGAATACAGCTCTTCGGAGTACTTTTTTTTCCCCTCTTCTGTCTTCCTACTAGGTACTTAACTAATAGATTACCTGAGCGAAGTAGAGAGTAAAACCACCTCAAATTCACCTGCTCCTGAACTCTCTATCTAGCAAATCTCCTGCTGCAGTTCACCCTATTTGCAATTAGGTATTTCCTTCATTGCTAGAAAACAGGTGAACAAATTTTTGTTATCTCAGGGTAAATAACAGGCTTGTGTTACCCTGGTCTGAACATACAAAGCAGAAAGGTAAACAGAGGCCTTTGTCAACATCTTCATGCCATTAATTCTATCAGAGGGTTTCATTGATTGCAATTGTTACCCCAGAACCACAGGACTCATTTTGCATCATTTTCAGAGCAGTCGGTTTGTTGAGGTCAGCTGCAGACAGGCAGCACTGACCTCAGTGTAAAACTAGTGTTGTATTTGTGTCACAAGACAGGTCATATGCACCAGCTGCTTTTAAAAAGGTTACATCCTTGTCCTGGTTAAAAGCAAAGAGCCTGCCCCAGCACAGTTTCTCCTTTCTAGGCTATGGCAAAATAAAGGAGGAAAAAAAGCACAGGCAGAAGCCCTGACACAAGAGCACCTCGGTGATGAATGCAACTGAAAAGACTGAGGCAGTTTTCATCACTATCACAGAGCTGGCTGTGGCAATCAGAAGTGTGCTGTTCAGTCCATCACTCTGCAAGAGGCCTCATCTTTGACCCTCTTCTTGGTAATTATCCCCTCATACAGCTCACATCAAATGAGGCTTATCAGGAGCTCCAGCTGCACTCAGTCACCATCTTGGTGTACATATCTTATGACTCCTTCTGAGGACAAGCAGGCAGAACCCAAAAATATCTTCCTCGTCTTATTTACACAACAATCATGAACACTGTAATAAACAAATAAGCTCTGATGAAGCTGCTTTATGAAATTACTTCAGATTTAAATATTTTATCTTCCACTGAGGAAGATAAACAGAAGTGCTAGCACTATCTTTGAAACAACAACCAAAAATGATAATGGCTCAATTGTTCCTTTCTAATGTGTGTGTGAATATTGACGATAATCAGAAGCACAGTAAAAGAATGATTTTCCAGCTGTTTTTTTTTCCCCTTCAGTTGTTACCAAAAAGTCCCAATAAAACATATTTAATTCTTGCCCTTGTTGGAACAACCTATGCTAAGTTCCACTAACCTTAATGAAACTTAGGCAAGCACTTAATTTATCCTTTGATTGAACTGTTCCCCCAAATCAGAGTGCATAACCAAAGGCAAAATTCAAGCGCAAAGGTGGTAGACTGCAACAGAAGGGTGATCCCAAGAGTGAAGGAGTTCAGGTCTTGGGGGATTTGCTGTCTGCTTCGTCAAGGCAGTCAGATCAATGAGTTAAAGGTCTACAACAGAGGCAGTCTTTATGCTCCCATTTTATGCTGGAAAGCTTCAATTCCTTTTTGTTTGTTTCATTTAACTTTTATTAAGCTTCTATTTCAAGCAACTAAGACCAATTTGGTCTTAGTTTTTAAGACCAAGATTTTGGTCTATTCTCACAGATACTTTGGATCCAGATGACTAAGCATGCATCGCAAAGGTGACTGATCTTACTGTATAGGCTAAATATCTTGCTATGTTGTTCTGTACGGTCAGATCTCCAGGACTGCAGTGAGCAAGTTGCTGTAAAAGACATGGTCACCCCTGCAGCTGGAGAAACTCCACGCTGCACAGACCCAGTGGAAATATCACACCACCTTGGAAGGAATATCAACAACCTGATTGTTTCCCAACAGGTGAGCAATTTTAGAGGTCATATGACCTCTAAAAGTAGCAGAAGAACTTGTCAGAAGGTCCTTGTTTTAATTTTGGTGGTATCACGAATGTCCTGATAAGCCCCTATTAAAAAACATAACCCAAAAAAAAACCATCTGCCCAAAACCCAAACACTACCATTACCCCTGCATGATAAACTCTAAAATGAAGTGGACTGGCAGCAGTTTGTGGAGACTGTATTTACAGCAGCTTTGAGTTTCATGCCAAAGAGCAGTTGTGGAGGACTCCTTTTGGGGGAGCTTGCATGGACATCTGCTACAAGGAGCAGGCCTTAACAGAGGAATTAAGACCCCAAGTCTCGGGATCATACATTTCCACCTAAAGTACTTCCTAAAATCTGAAAGACTCAAACTGAGCATTGCATTTGCACATTTATGTGCCAGCATAACATATGCTTGACACGTCTAGAAACATTATGGAGCTGTTTCCATTTCCTGCCAACCACTACGACTCTTTGTTTTCCTTCTTGATTTTAGGTTTTGTGAATTGTTTCAGTGCAGGAAGAGGAGGAACAGAAGAGCACTTTGGTACCTGGGAAAAGAAAGTGTTTAGAGAAAAGAGGCAAAGCATGTGTTCTCAGGATCAGTTGGCAGAGGAGGCAGAAAATACCACAGAGCGTGACACAAACTGAGAAAAGATTTTGTACTTGCTTTTCATTTGTTCCCACAACAGATGCATGCTGGCCTGCCTCAAATACTCCATGAAGTAGCAGCCATTGCATATGCTTCCAGATCCATGTCAGCCTAGCTGAAGGCAAATGCAGTCCTAGCTGAACGCAAGTTGAAGGATCAGCATAACAGCTAAGACCAGGATGGCTGCATCACAGCCTGCAAAGTATAGGAGTCCTCTCCCACTCCCTTCGAGGCTAAAATTGCTTTCAGTTGTCTCTGCTATGAGAAGCACTGGGTTCAAGGTACATAGCAGCATTGATAAACTTGGTATGCAATTTTAGGAAGAGCTCAAATGGAGGATCCACCCTTCAAACAGGTTCATATTTGTGAGACAGTCAAACATCTGAAAGATTTGATCCTTATCTAAATTATTCAAGCCATCCAAGCACCATACAAGTCTGCACAAATGGTCTGAATTCTCTAGAGAGAGCCCTTTCTCATGAAATTTTGAGTATTTCCAACCCTGGCTTGGCAAGAAGTAACATGAGAGCAGAGTCCCGTGTGGTATTTTGGTATTTCTGATTCCAAACACAGCCAAAGAAACAGAGCAAGAAGATGGATTTCAATACATTATCTGAATTTATTAGACATGTAAATTATTTCAACTTTCTTTTTTTCTGATGACAAAGCCTCCAATATTTTTGAGCACAGACCCAGTACTCTTGGTCTATATGAGAGCTCAACTTTGATACATGCGTTAGAGCATGGCTTCTAGGCATTGAGTTTTTGCTTTTTTCAAAAATAAATGCATCACCTGGCAAAACAACCTCTTCAATCCTTCCAAAGAGTTAACCCAGTCCAATGGCAGACCACTGCTCAACAGAAAGGTAACAGTAAGACTCTGCTGATGTTTCGGCAACAGGAAGTCCTCTACCTGCTACACTATCAGCAGGATAGCTTTAGGAAAGTTTGTTGGGAACTCATGTAGTCTCAAAAGGTGAAAGAAGGACTGGCATCTATAAATCTCAGGGCCAGTTTAAACAAAGTAATAAAGGGCACAGTCTAGCCTACCAGGGAAGTCAAAACAGCATGGTATTTCCTCCCAGAACACAACAAAGGGGCAACCAAAACCAGAGATTAACACACTCCTCTTGACTGACTATATGGGGAAAGCCGTATTTTGGAGAAGAATGAGAAAGGGCGCATGTTGATATTCAGCAGCTACAGGACCAAAAAAAATAATATTTTATCCAGAGTCTAATTCCTGAAGAGGCCAACAGTGTCAAAAACAGGATAATTGTAAAATAATAGCTCATGGTGTTCTCACACTTTTTTTCCATGCTGCTAAAAGCAATTCACTCAATCAGCAGTTGGCTATCACCAAAATTCTCTCCTTCATCTCTGTATTCCACTTAGGGAGTAGCAAATATAGGGCACTGGGCTCATAACTTTTGTTTTTTTCAAGCAAGAAATTTCTTATAAAAATGAAATAAGCCTCTGGCTTAATGGCCGTCAACTGAGCACAATAGCTATGCTGGGAACAAGCGATCTTTAAAAAACTCCCTCCATGACTATAGGGCTGATTCTCTTATACTAAATGATCATGGCGTGATTCCAGATGCAGAAAAGCTAACTCCTTCAGGATGGGTCGTTCTCGATTTTAGCTAATCCTCCCAGACTATTCTGTAATAAACCAATCAGTGAGTGGGCTCCCAGGGTGCAACGCCCCACTCCTCAAAACTTGGATTTGCACCCAGTCACGCAAACCAGTCTCGTCCCACACTGAAGCACACATTTGTGCACCCACTGCTAATTTCCAGAAAGCCTTTACCACGGATGTTCTGGGAAAGCAGTTATCTTCCATCTGCAGTTTCTTTTTTCAGCTGGTCTTCATAATCAGTTGGCTTCCCTGTACCCTGTTGATCACAGTCAATATTTCTATAGCACAATCTATAAGATTGCTATAACCTGGCATGAGTCTGGATATTTTCTACTTTTTCCACAGCCTCTTCGACAAAAGGTCATTCTTCCCAGGATATACCACGGTGACCCAGCCTCAAAATAATTCAGAACCCAACCATCTCACTACAAACAAACAAGACTAGTTAAAAATAGAAAGAAAAAGGAATTATATCTTGCATTTATTTTGTTTTAAACACATCCAGCACACACATCTGCTAAACTGAGGATGAACAGGTTCAGTCTGGGTTTATACAGCAAAAATAACTTTGTGCAGTTTCAAAGACAAGGTTCTGTACAGCAGTCATCTCCTGTGCCCCTCTCCTCAGGCACCCTGTCAGTAAGGCAGTTTCTCCTTTCTGGAGCATTACCTTGTTTCATTGAAATAACTATAATTCCACTACACTCCCTTGTAGTTTCCATGCACCAGCTATTTCTTCCCTCCTCTCAAACCATTCTGTGACATTATTATCCACAATCAGCGTGTTGTGCTCCATCCCATAGTCACCTCAGAGACCTAAGGTCTCTGAGGATTAAGAAAAGGTGTATGGTAAATGTTAGGTAAGTTATTATTACAATTATTAGGTGTCCATCTACTAACAGCTCCTCACCAAAAGCATGAATTTAAAACTGAGTTCTACAAACTTCCTGCTCCAAGCTGCTCATTGCTGGCCAGAGACACCAAGAAATTAGCTAGAGCCTGAGGAAGTGAGAGACAGGGGAGGACCCTTTGAACACATGGCAAACTGAAGCACAGACAAAGGGCCCCTTTCAGAACCATCATCCTGGTTCTGAGGATCCCAAGTGTTTCACCTCTCAATCGACTGCTTCATTCTTTAGAAGCCCTGACATAAGAAATGTGTCTAAAACAAGGGGTGGATGGAGTCAAGTCATTCTTTTACCAACAGCTCCACATACTGTCAGCATAACATGCCAATGCTGTAAGCATTTTACCTTTCCTTCCCCACTCCCCCCATGGCAGCCAACCAAAATTAGAAGTATTTCTGGAAAGCCACTGGAAAAGACCATGCCAACAGAGCAAAAGCCCCAAATGGAGCACCGGCCAACAGTCCTAGATTACCACCTGACCAAGCTGACATGAATTTCACTTGAGCTAGCTAAATTTACCCATAATTTGCAAACATTCTCAATTCATAAATCAGCAATGATTCAGAAGTGGTTATTGCTGCATTACATCATTTTCTAAGAATAGTATCACAAAGCAGCTGCTGGCTACATCTGTATGTTATGGGTACTATCCACAGCTAAAGGAAAAATATTTTCTGTCAGGACCCACCAATTATTAACATGCTGTGAGAGTAAAGGTAAGCTAAAATGAGGACTGATGTACCATTCACCTCTTACGAGTTACACTTCTATCTGCTTAAACCTACAAGTGAAAGGAGCATGGCACACTCTTTGAAGCAGTTAATTTGAATTTCCATCCCCAAACCCATCTTTTCCAATTTGGCATACTGGAAAGATTCTCCATAGAGGTGCAGTGCAAGTTGCTGCGTATCAGGACTCGAGGGCTTGGCAGGTATCTGCATCCAAAGTTCAGGCAACACCTGGCTGTATTGTCCGGCCTGTAGCTAGAATTATGATTATTTATCTACTGTAGGTTCAAGGGAAGCAGAAACCGCAGACACTTGAATAACAAGCATACAGCAGATTTACAGAAGCCACTGGGTCTTGAAATCTCGTAGGAAGCACTAAAGTGGCTGAGTCTTATGGTATGGCAAGGAGGCAATCAACTAACTTAGCTTGCCCTATCTCTCTTCTCTTACTCTTGGATAATCTGGTTTTCCTATCAACAATTTAATAGTGTTTGCTGAATAAGACATCCCAGGTTTTCAGGATTTTGCTTTTAACAGTCCTGTTTTGTGTGTCTTTTTGAGGTTTAGCTACATAATCCCCTTTGGCAATTTTTCCATCAGAGGTTCTGGAGACAGTATCAAAATTATG
Source organism: Psittacus erithacus (assembly GCA_009867235.2). Classification (NCBI taxonomy): domain Eukaryota; kingdom Metazoa; phylum Chordata; class Aves; order Psittaciformes; family Psittacidae; genus Psittacus; species Psittacus erithacus. The sequence continues at coordinate 111,708 of WYDI02022782.1, forward strand.
CATATATTTATCATTACGTACAAAGCTGGCATTATTCAACTGCTAATCTGTAGCCAAGAGAAGAATGGAAACTCCCTAAACCAAACACGATTTTAAAAAAAAAAAAAAAAGTAATTTCTTTCCATCATACAAGGTCTGGTGCATCTCAGGTTTCCCTTTTCCACCTGGTCCTTCTGCTCTATGTCCCTTCCCTGTGGATTGACACACACACAGACCACTGCTTAAACCTCGTACTCCTGCCCATATGTTTAGGCTGCCATTAACGTCACGTAAGAGACTAGCTGGAAGAGACACGCTCCAAGGAAAGCAGAGCCAGAACATCCCCTTTCTCCACAGCCAAGTGCACTGTGCTGCCAGCACATCTGCTTCCCAACCAAGCCAGCGAGCCTCAAGGTTATTTTGGGACCTGCATTTACTCTAAATGGTGGCACAAAGCACCAGCAGTATGAAACACAGTAAGAACCATATAGCCAAAATCTGCAATTCAGGGGCCAGCCAGTACAAGGTTAACTAACCCCCAAAAAAAACAGAAGGCAGACAAGTTTTCAAGGACATGAGAGCCCTCAAGGTACTAGCTCCTGATGCACTGAGTAAAACAAGTGGGCACAAAAGACTCCAATGAGGAGGATTTGGGGGTGATGTCCTGAAGCTCTCCCCCCAGTTTTGGCTGTGTCTTTACTGAGGCAAAGCTTCCAGAAAGAAAGCATGGTGCACAGCAACTTTGGGCTGTCAAAGACCAGCCATGGAGTGCACCTGGGCCACTGGCCTTTGTTCCTCTCCTTGCCAGAGAGGCAATGGGGCAACTCACAAGCTGCCTTTTCCTTGGGTGAACAAACAAGGCCTGCCTCTCAGAGCTTGGCCAACCCACCATATGAGGCTTGGAAAGGGGGGAGCACCTTGGGATCAGCCAAAGGGCATCTCATGAGAAGAGCAGCCCTCCCTCTGGCTGGGGGGGAACACCCGGACTTGGCAGCAGCACACTATCTCCTTCTGCAGCCAGAAGATCTGCTTTTTTATTATTGCTTGTATCAGTTATTTGCCATGGGAGCAGGGAAACTGTGATCACAGGTGCAGCTTCCAGGGAGGACCCCATTCCTGATGGGCACTTGGCCTCTTAACTGCACACATTTATACCCCGTTGCAAGGAGGAGCTGCCTGCCTGGGTACCTACGGCCCATGGGGCACCAAGTACTGCTTGGCCTCAGGGTTGCTGACGCTTTCCCCACATGCGTAACTCACCCACCTGAGCACAGTGGTATTTAGGGGCAGCAGATACCAATCTGGTCTCAAGTGCCACAAACTAGCCCACAGGCTCTCTGTACTCAGCAGGTGCAGTCCAAGCCATGTGTGCCTGCAGAGTCAGCACCTGGTAATGAAGAGTGAAATACAGCTTCAGAGGTGGGGAAGGAAATGCAGGGAGATATGTCAGAAAGCCATTGCTGACAAAGAACATTAAACAACCTCTCCTAATAGGAAAAAGAGAACTGCAATAGCTAAAGCTGTAAGAAGCTTCTCTGCCTCTCCCTCGAGAGCAGTGCAGCATTGCCTGAATTTTGCTCTCTGTTATGTGCCTAGAGAAGCACCCACAGGCCCTAGAACACACCCAGTCATCTGCAAAGCTACATGGCTTGCTCCTGCAAGAACATACCCTCCCTCCATACAAACCTTGCTCATTTATGGTCTTACATCCATCCCCGCCACAAGGCTACTACTGCTAGTAGTATTATGCTACCCAATATATCTATCCAATTGTGAAATCAGCAAAGACTGAACTCAGTAAAACCAAGTCATGAAAATCCTGAAACATGAGTACCTTAAACTCAAGGAAAGTTCAACTCTCAGGCCCTTCTGCAGACCTTCACTAGCACATCATAACACACCACCACCAAGAAAAGTAAATAGAGGAGAAGATACCCAAGGAAAAAAAAAAAAAAAAAGGCCTACTCAGGATCCATCAGCAACAGCCTTTCACATCCCCCAAATTTCCCTGAGGACAACATCCCCCTGCCAAGATCCTCTCTGCTTTGGGCTGCCAGAGTGCACAGCAGAGGCATTGCCTGGCCAGGACCCAGCATCTGGATGAGAGCAGGGGCACACAGGACTCCAGCCACAGCTGCCCCTACAGCTCTGCTTCCCCAGGGAAAACTGATTTCCAAGGCAGGTGATATTTTGACAGCATCGCTGTATGCAGAAAGCGAGTGTTTTGCACTGTTACTTATGCAGATACTGAAAACACAGGATTGCTCCCACACACATACTAAAAATATTTCAACAACAAAATTGCTGTAACCCTCCTGTGAAGCCCACAAAACTAGTACACTGCACAAAGCCATGAACTGGGTTGGAACCTGTATAGAACCTCAGTTTACATATGTACATTATACTGTTGGAGCCATTCTGTACATCAAGACCTGATCAGACTACAGTAACTATCTGCTGCTGAATAGCCTGCGATTTACACTTACTGATCATGGGCACGTAAAAATAAATCTTAAGACTTTATTCAAATGAGCTTTGGCTTCTAGGCATTTAAATTTAGATGCCAACACAAATAAAATGTTAATCTAGCATGAATTTATATCCAGTTTATTGTCTGCATGACTTTTCTGTTCATCACCTGAACAGAATCATAGAATCACAGAATGGTTAGTGTTGGAAAGGACCTTAAGATCATCTAGCTCCAATTACAGAAATATGCCTTTTGTTTATTTTGAAGCATACTCCAAAAACATGAAGGTTCCACCATTGTATCTTGGACCATAACAGTATATAAATTACAATAGTTTCCATTTGTTTTCAGTGAAGAAAATATCCTTTTTTTGCAAGTCTTCACACTCACATATCAAATGGCTTATAAAAGCACTAACTGCTGCTGATTGACTAAGAACTATGTACAGCAACTAGTTTCCTCAAATATCCTGTGGTTTTGACACTTCTCATTTCCATTCAGTTGCCTGTCACACAGATGCACTTTTGGGGCAAAGAACATTTTTTAATATCCTTACAGAAGCAAGACAAACTGAGGCTGAAGGTGGGTGGGTTCACTAGGCTGTACTACAATACTAGCACCAAACGGCATAAGCCTCTACCAGTTTTCACTTACAAAAGGTAGGTATGTCACACTAACAAGTATCAGTCGGGGTCCTGATCCAAGGAAGCATGGCCAGATTTTCACTTATTTATCAAAACCCCAGCTATTTTATTAAAGAAGCAACTGAAAGAGAAACTTTGAGGAGTAGTGCTAAATAATTCTTACAGAACAAGCAGCCTGTAACAGAAAACCACTTAAACCCCGGAAGGTCTCTTAGTAAGGACTAGTACAGCACAACCACTACACTTGACACGACAGGAAAACAAGCAGACAAAACTACTAAGATGTATCCTGCATCCAGCTCTGATGAACTGTCACAGGAGAGGTCAGGTCATCCTGCAGCCGACAGTGTGCCAATAATTTCTATTAAATTCTGGTAGAAAAACTCAACATGCAGGCAGGGGGGAGTAGGAGAGGGAGGGGAGGAAGTTTCCTTTAGCTATTGTTTCCTCTCCAAAGATCACTTCTTTAGCTAAAAGGATGGGGAAGAGGACAGAAAGAAAGGGACTGGATGAATAATGCTGCATGACTAATAGCTGTGGTCTGACCAGTCTGAAACAGCTTCAAGTACCCATGACCTTTTGAAGAGCCACAAGTTATACACTAACAAAAACGCCTAACACAAACTCTCACACCCCCTTCCTTTTATCAAATGGGCGTTAGGATGAATAAGCTGACAAAAACAACATGAAAGTAATCTGCTGAGTAATTCCTCTAATATTCCACTGTGGGTTGGCTCAGAGTTTGAGGAACACAACTACGAAGGCGCAGTGCTGACTGTATTCCAGATGACAAAGTCTCATTAATCACACAAAAATACTACCTGTTGTTCCACAGATAACACAAATGTTCTCCTGAAGCAGCATTCAAGTCATTAGCAAATCACTGAGCCCTCCCATATATCTCATTACACAATTTCTCCAAGAGGATGTGAAAGCTCTCGCCCAGCTACTCCACACATCCCACTCCCTGTTATCATCCTATGGGACTTCACTCAGTGCACACCATTTAAAGGTCTTTGGTACAAATTCTGGTTTTTTGGGGGTGGTACACCAGTTAACTGCTGGGAGGTTATTTCATGTATCTCTTCTGTTGATCAACTCAAATCCATCCCAAGCTGCAGCATCATTAGATCAAGCTTGGCAAAAGCAGATAACAATAAAAACATCCAACTCTAATAAAATATTTTAGTACTTTTTGTCAGCAGATCTTTAAAAAAGGTCACCTACCCTTTATAGAGGGGTGCAATATTTTTCTGTGGCTCCTTCCTTCAGACCTTCAGCTGCAAAGAAAGTGCTTAGCACCATTCATGCTGCCGAACGGCAGAGACATATTACACTAAAGTAATGCACACCACTCCTGCTTCAAAGGAGATGTAGTGATTCCTGTGAATATGATTTTTAAGTCACCAATAGACAAAAATCCATATATAATTATTGCTGACATGAAGGAAAAAATTTACAGGACACAGTTTACTTGAGCCTTTTTCAAATCACAGAATATATAGCAATTTTAGTCATTATTCAAAGGTTTAGTTTAGCATTTAAAGTTCCCTATGTTTTGGTTCCAAAATCACTGTTAACACACTGATCTTGACCTATTAATATCTAGATTAAGTGATCAGAATTACATGGAATGCTGTTTTCGTTCTTGAGCAGACAAGTACACAATTCTGCTTCAAATACTGAAATTCAAAACCATTTCCTGAAAAAACAAACATCAAAGCAATATGACCTACTCTAAAGAGAAGAAAAAATACTACGCTGATTACTTGCTGGCATGTTCTCAAATGGTTGCATGATCAGAAAAAAAACTGCACACCATCAACTACAACTAGCTAGCAAAGATAACTCATTCAGTAAAGCTGAATGGAAAATGTTCAAAACTTCCAACTAAATCATCTGCCAACCGTAAAAATCAAATCATATTTACTTAGATGCCTATGTATTATTTAGCCAGCACTCAAGTTGAGAACATTATCCTACCTTGGGGGAAAAGCAACTTAGGCTAAAGCAAGAACTGCAATATGATTGCCACCTAGATCTTTGGAGAAAGTATGGCAGTGCATCCAAAGTCCACCATAACCACATGCTTATGTAAGGAGAATCCTAAAACCTGGATGTAACAACTGAGACATAAAGGAAATTCAAATTCAAATATAAGGGAAATTCAAATTGAGACCATATCTCTCCAGAGGGAAGCTTGTTTAAAACTGCGCACGAAACAGTTAGTTTTAGGATCCTGAAGATCCTAAAAAAGTGAAAAGGCACTATGCGAATTTCATGCAGCTACAGAACTGATTACAGACCAACAAAGCAGAACTTTGAAGGACAGCCTGACTGGAGAGTACCAGAAGCCAGGACTACTCCTGACTTGGGGAAGCCTTAAGCAACAGACATACCTAAAATAACATAGTGGCAGAACAGCAAACTGTTGGGAACTTCTCAACTGCACTCATGAACAGGAACAAGAAGTCATGGAGGAGAACAAAAGAGGGATGGGGAAATGAAGAAAGGCTCTGACAATTTCAAAGATGAGAGGTGACAGGAAAGATTTTGAAAAGAGGAGCAAACAGAGTGGAAGTCACGAACAGGAGAGCTGACAGCCAGAAACTGTTTGGATTTTAAATGAGCTCCGTCGACAGAGAAGGGGAAAGATCATTGAACTGTTACCCATGAATGACAAGGATGGAAGTGGAGCACTGTGAGAAAGAAGACATCCAGCATACTTGGCAGCAGTAGCTTCAGGAGGGTCTTGAAAAGGGACACAGTGGCAACAGATCCTGCTTAGTCTCTGACATGTATCAAAGAAGAGGGAGACGGGGTAACTGGAAAAGCATCCAGTCTAGGAGCAGAGATGAAAAAGAAAGAAACACCAGAAAATTCAGCAAAGACAAGAGTGGAAAAACCCTTGGGCATGTGCAGAATTGCTGATGGAGTGTTTACTGATGCGTGGTGAAAGAATCTCACCATGTCAGCTCAATGAGCTGGGAAAAGCACCTCAAGACTGAAAAAGGGGCAGAAGCAGTACCTAGAACAAAAACAGCAAAAATGCAGAGGGAGCTCAATGCATTCTTACGAGGGCATTTTTAGTACAGTATAGGGAAGCTGAGCAGGAATGTTGCAGCACAATCCATGGGGGATATGGAACCAGTTCCTTTTTTATGATCTGCAAGAGATACATTTCTTCTGTCATCCACCACAAAAAGCAAGGCCACCTTCTAAATTTAAAGTTAAGCTTCTACATATTTGGGGTGGACCTCAGGTATATATGGGATTAGAGGACCCATGAAAACTCATGCACTGTGGATAAAAACCTTCCTAACTCCACAGGAGAGGTCTCAGCAAACATCAGCTAACAAAACAGTAAGGAGGGCTAACCATAGCCAGAAGCATATGCAGTGCTCCGGGTGACCCACCATGCAGTGTTTGCTGAAGTAACACACATTTCTCAGATAACACTTGCCAACAGGTTTCACATCCACTGTTTGTCCCCTCAGAGTAACTTCAAGGTGACCCTCAGGAGATGGGTCTCAAGTAGGTGGGCTGAGATCACCAGTCCCAGTTTTCCCCACAGGTACTGTAACACACTTTGCAGAGGAAGAGCCAGCAGGAGCCCTTCAGCTGCCATCAGGCCATTAGCTCCAGTGTGACAATGCCAACACTTGGTTTTTAAGTTCTGAAAGGCTCCCCTGCCCTGTAGTGGTGGTGCTGCCGGGCCTGTGTCTATTCAATAGGGGCTACTACTGCTACTGGGATTAAGCAATTCTGAGCCTTGTTTACCCATGGCAGGGCAGGAGGCTTAAAGCACAGTCAGTGAGCCAGAAAGGATAGGGTGAAAGGAAGAAAAGAGCTCTGATAGCTCTAACAAGAGTGCCTAAGTGTCTACCTTGGGTTCACCAGGAAGGTGCATGCGCATCAAACAAGGTAATGCAAACACAAACATACTAAAATGCCCAGGCCGATATACCTGAAAGTGCTACACAAGCTGCATTGAGCCGTTGCAGTTAAAAGCATCTTCTCTCCTAATGAGTCTGCTGACCTCTCACAGCACCCCATGCTCACCACTGGGCAGGAGTCATCTCCATCTTGATCCAGCAGACCCCATGCCTGAGCAGCCTGGAGGGCTTGCTAGATGCTGTGACACAAGGTGCTCTGTCGTCCTCTCCACCACACTGAGCAGGGAGAATGGACACCTTTTTCCTGTATAATGGAGCCTCCCAGCCTCATACAGATTAAGCACCCTGTGAGAGGAGCGCTGGAAAATGCAAGGTATTGTATTAATGTCACTTAATGGTAACTGTCAATGATCGTGATGGAATAAATATGGAAAAGGAAATCACTGTAATTGATTGACAGTCTGGAAGCTTCCACATATGATCTAATGAGAGAGACCTGTGAGAAGCTGCTGCAGTAGAGGCTATTAATGCAAATCATATGCACCATGCCTGCTCTCTGAATTATGCAATGCCATGTGAAAGTCTAATCCGTTCCACCAGGCTTGTCTCTATCCAGAAAGAATATCCCACTGACATGCTGATTAGTATATTAGGAGAGTTTTAAAAGTTCGATGCTTGAGAAGATGCCATCACAGCGTTATTAATTTAATTGAAAATAAAACAAACAGGTCTGTACAGCCATCAAAATCACTACACAAGTCTACAAGATAAGTTTGTCATGGCTGATGGGGATTTGTAGGAATGCCTTGTGATACATACTAGGAGTTAACAAATAGATAAAGAGGGCAACACTTCCCAAGGAAACTACTGTTCAGCATTCAGGAATTGAAGACAAGACAAAAGGCTTGATATAGTTCCATTATATTTTGTATGGATTTCCAGAAACAGCACTGTGATAACAGAAACAGACAGGAAATTTAGAGGCGGTAGTTGGCATATTTATATCGCAGCAGTGCTAGAGACACACAAGGTAGCATACAAACGCATTGGAAAACGGTGTCTGTCCCAAGATTTCTGGGCTAATGCCATTGTATTTTGCATCTAAAAATATATTTAGATCAAATTCCATTTAGGTCCGTGATTGAAATTATTTTGATAGTGTAATTATGGTCTCTGGGGACCACTTGTCCTTTGCGCAAAGCCATAGAACAATTAGCACTACAGTGTCTGGTAAAGGAAAGCACACACCTGGACCACAGGAGACCTCATGCAGTCTCAGATGAAGCTTGGGAAGAAAGCTTGCATAAAGCCTCCTGTGCCTGTGCTGGTTGTTTCTCCCTCATTTCCACTGAAGTAAAAATCACTCAAAGAAGTAATTGAGAGAAGGTACCACAATGTGCACAGGATTCCTCACTGCTTTCTAAAACCAGCCATTTTACAAGTCCGAAACCCAAATAATGAAGCTGAACATTAGTCCTGTGTCATTCACTCTAGCTAAAATGAACACGTAAAGAAACCATTCAGCCTCAATATGATTTGCATCAGAGGATCACAGGCTACCTGTGTCTGAAAAGAGGTGGAGAGCCCATGAACCCAGTCATAAAAGTGAAAAAACAAATGCCAAAGAACAGCTCTGTCTCAAGATAACTGTTGCTCTCTTCTCATGCCAACAAAGTCCCAGCCCTGTGAGACACCTTGTCCTTTTATACCTGCCTAGCACCTGTCAGGAGACAGGAAAGCTTCATACAGGGCAACTGCATGGGCACAGTGAGCCCAGGGCAAAGCCAGGCTTTTCAGGTGAACCAGGGTTGATGGCACTTGCCTTGCCTCATTTGGGGTAAAGAAAAGCCTGTTTTCCCACTCCTCCTGGTCATGAGAGTTCCCTCCGCTCCTCTTATGTGGACAAAGGGACAGACACCATGTAGTAGATCCTCTCTGGTGATCCACACTGGATCACTGTGTTCCACCAGTTTGTCTGCAAAACACGCTAACAATAAACCTTTACTTTTGTGCAGGTGCTAAAATTTCACAGAGTTATTACTTGTGCAGTGGCAATACAAAACAGCCCTGTTACAGCATAGGCTTTATGGCACCTGGATATGCCTAGGGACAGATGCTGACAGCAGAGCCAAAGCGATCTTGAAAATAAGTACAAGAAACAAGGTAGGGTTTCATATTTGGCAAGTCAGCACTGGGAAAGCAGAGATTCACATGTCATTGTGACATTACATACTCTTGTAGGGAAAAGATGCCGAAAGCCTCCCTGGATTCAAGCATTGTTACTTTATAAGTGTTATTTGCAGCACCACATCACAGCACAGCCACATCAGCCATGCAAATACTGCACGAAGAAAAGAAAAAGAAGTCCTCGTCCCAAAAGACTTGCAAGTACAGCAACAGTCGCTCAATAGAAGACACTTATTTTCTGAGCTGGATGCAATGACCAGCTCTGCTGAATTACATTTGAACATTACTTTTGCAAGCAGGTGAAAGACTGCCTTCACCCACACAGGGAGCCATGGACCAGGAGCCAGGTCTGAGGCGGACACAGTGCACTCGAGATCAGCAGAGCCCTGGATGTAGGGATGCCTGCTTGGGACCTCAGTCTCAACAGAACAATGGGTGGCTTCACACCCAGCCCTAAAGTACTGCAAGATAACATCTTTGCAGGGCAATCTCAAATCTATTCCCTTGGGATAAACATGTGCTTGGAAACCAGTGGTTTAAAATCCCTTCTCAGTGATTTCAGAGAAGAGATAAATGTATAGTTGAAGCTCTCAAGAATTCACTACAACTGCCTGGCAGCTACGCAACTCCCAAGGAGACTGCAGGCACCCTGGGACCAAGAGACCCCCAGCTGGGGACAGGAGCAGCAGCACATTTTCCTGTTTATTCCCCTTTCCTGAACTGCCCTATCTCAGAGATGGCTTTGGGAAGGAAAGGATTAGGGATGTTTTGATCAGACTTGCCTTGTTAACAGAAAAGATAAACTCTCCATGACATTTGATGTTTCAAATTCACACAACAGAAATTTATTAATATTCCCTGGGGGAGAGAGGAGATGGAATTTGTCTGGGAGGGATGCACAGTGCCTGGGCAGCGATGGGGAGGGGTTTCACAAGAAACAGAAGGCTTCCCTAGCCTTGGAGAAGCTATTTGCCACTCAGGGGCCAACACTTCCAGATTTTTGCAGAGATTGATGTTTTCAACATGTAGAAACACTCTGAGGGAAAAATATTTTGCATGTGTTCAGCATCCAAGATTTCTGTATTTTACTTGCAGAACAGACTGATTCTCTGTGTTCATTCATTGCTTTTGGGCAGGATGGGCCAGAAAGGCAAAATTTGGGTCCAGATTTCATCTGCTCCCAAAGTGCCAGCACACGAGGACTCAGACTGTTGTGCAGCTAGTAGCCAGCTGTGAATAACATTCCTCTGACATTGGGGCAGACTAAGCTTCTACAGGAAAAATGATCCTATACCTTAAACCTTGTGGCATGCCGCTCCAGAGAGCCTGGTAATGAAGGAGGACGGTATTAACATTCCAATCAAAACATCCAGGAGGAGGAAAAGGGGAACTGGTACTTCCAGTGTCAACTCCAATTAGGAGGAAATAGAAGCCACAGATGAGAAATCGGAAGCATCTGTATGTGAAAGCATATTTAGCTTTGAAGCTGGTGTGGGAATATTGGCTTAGTCCTTACTTTCCCCAAGTGTTATGTCATCTCATGTGTAATGTTGACACTTACAAGGACTACTTATTAAATAATTCCTTTACAAACAACAGGGAATAATTCTGGCCTTTGATATAGGCAGATTATGATCTCAGATGCTACTATAAAGATCTTATATTCATCTTAACAGGCTGAGCACATTAAGAATCAGGGAAGAAAACACGAGTGCAGAAGATGGAAACTAAACCAAAGAACAGGAAAATCAGAAAAAACACGCTGAGCCACAGATTTGAAGTACCTGAGAAAGGGAAATTATTAAGAGATTAAATCAGTCTGCACCAGTCTTCAATTAAGTAAAACTTGTGTTCCATGCCAATCCAGGCAAAAGGCCTTCATTCTCTATTCCCACACACACTTTTTTTCCTTTCTCTTTTTTTTTTTCCCCCCCTTCCTCCTCTATTTTTTCTTTTTTTCCCAAAAACAGTTCCACATTTTGGGACTGCAAAGGGGAAAAAAAATGGGATTAAGAATAGCCTGCAGACATCTAATTAACCTGACACTGCCCTCCGGTCAGGCACAGGCAGCTCCCAATTACCTGCAGGAGCTTTATCCAGGTTGCGGATGAAGCCTGGCACGATGCAGAGACTCCGAGGCCAGCTCCGTATGGGTGCAACACTGCACGTACACTGCTATCCTGCTCCTCCTAGTCCTGGAGCAGTTCAGCCTGTTTCAAAGAGCACAGAGCCTGAGTTACTAAGCTCTACCAGGCCTAAAGCAGCTCTCTGAGGAGCTGGCCTGGATACTGCTGTGTGCTGCAGAACCACGAGCACAGCACATGGGCACCCATCAACACCTCAAGTTCCAAAATGCTGCAAGCAGACTGGGGGACCAGAGCAGTGACTTCCCTGGGGCTGTTTGTCTCAGGAGAGCTCATCATTCAGGCACAAGCATGGAGAAGCACAAGCCCATCAAGCTTGGACCCTCTCACTCCATCCAGGGTGCTGCATCCATCTGCATGTTGCATCGTGCCCAGCAACTTCCCCACCATCTGGGGTGTCCACGACAAAAATGAAATAGCTACAGATGCTGAGCTGGCCATTACCTGTGCCCCAAGTGCTTTGTGCCACAGTCTGTATTATAACTGAGTGCTAGAAATCATATCTGTGCTGATAGAGAGTCTGAATTCAATATCAGCCCTGAAGCAGAGTTGCATTGCTGCGTCTGGAGAGCCTGGACCCAGTACCACAGTCCAGGCAGGCTCTGCTTCACGGAGAGGCAGCAAAACTCCATCACATTTTACAGCAAACTTCAATATCTTTCTGCCTGAAGTCCTGAATGGGCAGATACAAGGGGTCAAATGTTCCTCCCCCCCCCCCCCGTTACAGTTTCCCTGAATGCAAGGTGCACTGCACTCAGGGTCACTTTGGCACCAACCTTTTTTTAAATGAATCCTTTCACTAGGACATTTAGTCAAACTGTCCCCATCTGAGCATGTTATAGCATGGATGTGGGGGAATGACTCCTTTAGAAATGAGCTGAATCAAAAAAAGAAAGAGCATTAATTTGATTCGTTTTCTCAAACTGCAAATCCTTGTACATGCTTGAAGCGAATGAGGCATTAAAGCTAAGAAAATGCATTGAGGCCCTTCAGCAGCACTTCCTTCGGAGGAATGAGAATGGGAATGGCCCTTTTCATACTGTCCCATTGTCTCAGCCAGCCGCTAGGTGTTGGGGCCTGGAGCTCCAACTAGCAGCACAGTATGGGGTTAGCCAGGGCAATGAGTGACAAACAATTTAAAACTTTTCCATAAATGTGAAAAACAAAGAGGCTTTTTATCACTGCACTGAAAAGAGTAAACGAGCAGAGCCTCCGTCCCCAGAGCCCACTGCACCAAGGTGATCACAGCAATCAAGCTGATGGTCTGACAGCAGACCTGCAGCAGGCAGCCCTGTTCTTACAACAAAGAGAAATCGCTCAAGAAATCCTTCCCAGTTGCCTGCTACAAAAGGGGAGGGCCTTCCCCCTGAGCCCCAGGATCCTTCCTGCTGGAAGAAGTGTGGTGCCACTTCTGCTACTCATACCATCAACAGGAATAGCTCCCTCAAACCCTAAGGATCACAGCAACATGACAAAGGCAGAATAAGGTCCACTATTAGCCTCTTCCTGAGCTTTGAGAATCTCATGCTCTTTAATAAATCAAGCTAGAAACACCTCATTTTTCAAAGCAGCAAGTGGAAAAGCAAAGCAAGAAGAACTTTTTTCAAACCTAGAGAGTGGCACAGGGAAGAGAATAAAGACTGAAATGACTGAAAGCCTGCAGAACATTTTATAAAACAGTTATTTTTCCCCCCAACAATGGTACTCTGTCCCTGACATGAATCAAAAATGTCACAAGGCAGTTTGGTGAGGCCGCATGTGAATGCTGAGTATTGAGCTGCAGCAGCTGCAGGCAGACTTTGTGGTTAACCCTGTGAGACTTTCACTGCTACAGCTGGCTTCAATTCTGTCGCCACATCCAAGCAGCTCCTTCCCACTGTGCTGCTGCTAAATATAATTACAGCCTTATCAAGTGTCTGTGTTTCATTCCACCACAAGCATCACAAGACCAGTTCAATGGTAAAGATGTCAAATTAAGACACACATATATTACATATGAGCCTTCTTTCTTTTAATGTCTTAAGTTTACACTTCATATGCTTTAAAAACCTAACAGCACGATGTGACCTGAACTTAGACCTGTTCTTATTCAGGATCATCAGTTCACTTTGCAAAATCTTGAAGAGGAGAATACATCATCTTTGCCTAAGGAACATCTCTCCCTGCGCCACTTTGAAGCCTTCTCTCCAATACCAGTACTAAGATGTCTGTTGCCATAACTTTACAATCCAAAGCACTAAGTCAAGCTATCCATTTGCATTTTTATATCCATGGTATCCAGCTCTACAACAGGACACTTTCCCTAAAACTTCCAGCATAAATGCTGCTCTCTGCTTCTGCAATACCAACAGCAGATTCCAGCAAGGCAGTAAAGTTATGTTAGTGAAAAGCAAATATTTTACGTCTCAAGCATCATGAAAACTTCTGCAGTTTCTCAAGCTGTTGCTGGAAGCCTACAATGTTTTCAGCTTGCTTGCTTTTCCAAGCCTTTTCCTTGCAATATGCCTTCCCTGCACAAAAAGAGGTAAGGAAGGCAGAGCTGGAAGAAGGGGTGCGCAGTTTAAGTAATATGAGCCTGTGTTTGCATGAGAAGTTTCAGTTTAAAAAAATAATCTTTTAAAAATCACTTTTTAGCAATGCGTGACCAGCTCCAATCACCATATCCTTCCCAAGACTGCATTTTAAACAGAGGTCTTGACTAGTATCCTTAAACAGGTTCAGAACTGCTCTACTGACTCTGAAGTAAACTCCTCATGGAAAAAATATGGAATTGGTTTTAAAGTCTAATCAAAGCAATTTAGCTTAGTTTCGTAAGTTGCATGCACTTCTATGCACCAGTGCAAGCCCTTGCATACTGTTTAGTTTCATTACAGAGGTACAGGCTACCACAAAGGTACTAGATTGCTGGGAGGACGAGGAGAAAAAGGAAACCTGAAAATCTTACTTTTCGTTGGTGAATTTTTACGCACACAGGGATTTTGTCATTGGGTCAAGCTTTATGCACTTGCATTGGCATAAGCTCACAGCCAGGTTAACTAAGTGGAAGATCCGTTCACTACTACAGAAGTGGTTTCAGACAAAGACCCTATCATTCCCCACCTGTGGTATTGGCAGGAATGCCTCCTAGGGTCCCACTTTCTGATTGCGTAAATTTTTCCTTACAGGACAGGCTTGGCCTTCCATAGAAGGAAAGCTGCAGTCCTTTCAGCCACTGCATCATCCTCTCCCAGCTGTATCACCCTCTGAAACCTCTCCCTCCATCAGACCCCCTACAGTACATCCCACCTCCCTGCAAACCAGCCCTTCAGCCAATATTGTCTTTTCATCACAGATATGCAATAGATATAGATATTTTTAAGAGCAAAGCACTGGAAGACACATATCAACTGAAAACCAAGGCCCTTCATATGTAGCTTCTCAAAACACAAAGGCATGTGAACATGCATTAGCAAATTCCAAAGCAATCAAATTGCTTGTGAGCACACACTATGTGTACAGGATAGCAGGGAAGCGAGGAAAGCTCCTGCTTCCCTCCATCGTCCCAGCCTTCTCCACCTGACAGTGTTTTAGCCTGGAGCATACCTAAGGGCTACAGCACAAACTGCCCACAAGGAGAACAGCAACATGAAAAGCTGCATTGCATCATTAGGCCACAGTTTGTGCTAATACCCCAAATTCTGTGGGAGGACGTAAGCACCTAGAAAATAGCCTGCCTTTGAAGATGAGATCTCATGGCTGGATTTATACCAACTGTTATCCTTTTCCTTTACTTAATCCCTACTCCATCCCTGAGCCCCATTTTCTTTACACTAGGGAAAAAAAAATTAAAGTCCTCCTTCTCTAATTCTAATACAAGCCTGTGATAGCAAGCAGCACTGTTTCATGACAAAGCATGCCCAATTTGAATCACACAGAAAAATTAATTCAAATATTAGAGCTAGAAAGAGGAAGAACAGGTAGGAAAGGGACTCTGGCCTGCACATAAGTGAGGAAAGTGGAACTTTGTGCCAATGTAAAATGTGGAGATCTGTTCACACCAAGGCCAGCCCATGGTGCCCACCACAAGGTTACAGCATGGGTCTTCAAATGAAATCAAGAAGACAGGGAACAGGCAAGAGAAAGAAACCCTTGTTTCAGTGACAGGGTGAAGCTCAGGAGGGAGCTCCCTGTCAGGCACCCTGTCTCCCCCAAACCCTCACCTCTCCATCACGTGCCAGGGCATTGAGCTTGGAGCTCAAGCAGTGAGGGCTACCAGAAGATATGCAGTGGATGTAGGTGGTCCCTTATCTTCCCCTTCCTGATTTTGGCTTGGTGAACAGTGCTCCACCATCCAAGAGCAGGATTTTGTGCTGCAGGGGCTCCTGCCTTTCACATGGGAGGCAGAGCTGGGAGCCTGACTTTCCACAGTCTGCAAATCTCCAGCACCATGTGCTGATGAGGAGGAAGGGTGTTTACCTTTTACCCTGGCCGGAATTATTACTCTTTTAATTGTATCCAGCTGCCAAAGCACTCCTGCCTCCCCTGCTGCAGGCAGGCCTTTCCTCACTATCTTTACCAGTAAGTGCCACCCACCACCCTGCCTGGCCATGGGGCACAGGTGGGTACAACCAGCATCACCCCCAGCACCTCAGGTGCAGCAAAGAAAATATCTGTAACTGCCCAACAGCTTTGTGCCTACTCTTGAAATTATCAGTGCACCTGAAACTGATCAGCCAAGCAAGGGAAGGATCCTAGGAGTGCAAAGCAAATGGGTGACAGCCGAGCATTACTATCCCATACAGGCATTGGCATCAACCCACACTACCTCAGAGGGCAGAGTGTGTCATAGTAGTTACTAAGCCTCCTTAATTGGAAGTATACCATATTTATATTGCTATCCTGTCAGCATAATTTACACCTGGACTTGCACCAAAAAGCTGTTGAAATAAATTATCAGCATTTCCCCAGGTCTTCTCTTTCCTTAGGCCCTTGCTCAGAGACTTTTGCCTGTGTATAATTTTTCAACATTGATTTGCCATGTGAAATCAATGGGGCAGCTCACACAGGTCAAGGCAAAGCACTCACAGTCCTGAAACTTCAGCTATGCAACATTGGTGGATGAACTTGAAACGAGCACTATAATTTCAAAAGTGTGCTTTAAACTCACACCCTCCACAAGGACAGGAGATGCATATTGCATTATACAACCAAATTATATTAATAGTAGTAGATGCAGAAAGACTTAGATGTTCTGTGCAAAATTCTACAACCTCATTGTAGCAGGTGTGCGTTACGCACATTTGTAAAAGACAAAACTGATGTTTCCAAATTTTAAATGCTTGGACAATTATTTAACAGATTGTACACACAGGTGTGTCTGATTTTAAAATCACTTTTCTACTGTAATGTAACACTTTGAGAGCTCAAGTCTCATCACACAAGCTCCTCATAAAAAATTATCATAGTCAACTGTATACTGCCCATAACGAAGCTACATTTCTCTGTAGCTTTACTTAAAACAAGAGCAGTGAAGAGAGGGCTAGTAAATGACAGAGCTGTGTCAAACCTCTCAAAATTTCCACATCTCAGATTTTGCTTAATTATTTTTAAACAAGATTTTAGTCACCACAACTTTTTAACCCTGTTTGACACTGTAGCTGAGGAACAATACAGCTTTATTCTAAACTGTTGTGAGATTTCCCACATTTTGTATGCTCTAACTAAAAACAAGTTATGGGACTCTGAGACAGTCTAAACAAATCATGCTGCAAAAGTTTCCTGCTGCAAGTTTTGCGGATAATATATTGGCTAATCACATGCAAGGACTATGCCCGAGAAGCAAGTTCATCAACAGTTACTGAAGAGGAAGAAGAAGAAAAAGAAGTTGTGCAAACTCACAAATCCACCAGTGCAGCTCAGCAGTATCTGCAGAGATACCGATACTGGTAAAGATGCACCTTTGCATCTACTTGCTTCAGTTCTTTCCACATACTTTTGGAGAAAAAGTAGCATCATCCACACTCAGATCTCAGCTTCTACAGAGCATTCCTGCTTGGCTAGCAGCAGACAAACACCAAACAGGGAACGCTTAATGTGAAGAGCCGTAACTGTAAGCTTTTGGGGGGAAAACTCATGATTTGTTCTGTAGCTGCCAAGCGCCTGGCAAAAATTGTGATTGGTCGCCAAGCCTCCTAGACATCACTGCAAGACAGATAAGTAGCAATTAAGAAAGGCAGAATCCCACTGAAATCAAGTTCTGTTATTGAAACAAAACAAGAGGAGAAAAATCAACAAATCTCCATTTCAGTGGTTTTGGGGTTTCACAGGAAGCATTTCCCTAAGACTTGCTACGTTATTTCTCTTTCACTTAAACTTACCAAATTCTAGGATAGTATGGCCAAGAAAAATACTTGCATGTAATGAAAGTCAACAAAGAAAAGTTCCTTGTTTAAATGAAGCTTGGAAAGGCAGGAGAGGGCAAGTAAACTCTCTGTTTCTTGCTACTTCAGATCAAAGCATACATTTGCTTTCTGCCAGCAGTCACACCTTTTTGGACCACCTTAGCCCAGATCTCTGCTCTGTTTCCTAAAGCATCGCTCACTTTAGTGACTTGGAAAAAAACAAGAGAGAGAAGGGAAGTTGCAGGGAAAGGCTTATTTCACTGCAGGACTCCCACCCCACCACCCTAGTTGCATAGAAACCTGGCACAAGCTCTGCCAGCTCAGTCTCAGTCCTGCCCCATAGTTGGTACCTTACCCACACCACTCAGCTTCTTGCAGAAGAGGGACCTCAATAGTTAAGGGGCTCCTGAAGAAACATAGCTAGCCCTGCAGCTCCAGCACACCCCATCAGCTTGGAGATCTACACTTAATTTTTGTTGCAGTTAACTAATAACTGAATGAGCAACAAAGCCAGAGTGAGAGCTCAGATATGTTGTCACATCTCTCTTACCTCCTGGCCACTGTTGAGAGATGCTATTTCTCATTAGGACAAGCACATCCTGTCATCCATCCTCTGCCTTGCACAGGGTTGATTTAAAGGAAAAGATGAGCAGTGCCCAGCCTGAAATCCTGCTGGTACTCAGCTCCAGGCTGTTTGGCCACAGTCTTTCTGAGCCCCTTCCCCAAAGGCCATCGTGTTTATAGCGGTGGCCCGACTGCCCAGTGTGCTTCTCTGACAGCCTCCACACATTTCCTACTCATTGTCCCACTGCCATTGTCCAGTTTCTCTCTCTGCAGCACTGCCACAACAGCGCTTTTCATCCCTGAAATGCATCACATAAATGGGAAGCACAAGACAAACAAAAGCTACAGCCGCTATGTTTACTGTGGAGAAAGATCAATGAGCTTCAGTGAAAGGCCAGGAAGCTGATGTTCTCACTGTAACTTGTTGGTAAAACAGTGAGTAGTGCTATCGAGGCTGACAAAGGCTCATTTTTTCTCCTCCTGGTTTTCTTTTTTAATGAAGAATTCAATGGAGAGTGTGATCATGTAGTTATCAACAGGCCATGAAATGGGGAACATCAGCAAGTTTATTCAACTCTTTCTTTTGCTCCAAGTTAAACAGAAGCATCAAAGCGCACAAAAGAAAAATTCACACAAACAAAAAGACAAACTGTTAGGATTTAGGAGAAAAAAAAACCCAAACAACAACCAAACAAAAAACCAGGAGCAAAAATCCAAGACGACATTTATTCGGCACCTTTCCTGTTCAGGGTGCATAATAGAGCATCCCCATGGATTGCCAAAGGAAGAGCACAGCCAACCTACAGAAACAGCTAACCTTTCCTTGCTTCCCAGCAAAGCCACTGCTGCGACAAGCCAGGCTTTAGGTCCCTATTTGAAGCACCATGCCTGGTGTTCACATGATTGGGCCCTTCTTCAGGTATATTTGGAGCACACTGGGATGCTCTAGCCTAGGCATCATCTACATCTTGGCATTTACTACTGGGCACCACAAAAAGGAGCTATGATCCTGTGGAAATACCACTGGACTCAAGCCTACTCATAAATAAGGAGTGTGTTGTCCTTCCAAGGACATACCCTCCCTTTCTATTACCAAGGGGTGCTCCACAAGGTGAAGCAAGACTTTGCAGCTATTCATGGAAGTGTTCTTAAAACTCTGGATATTTTAAAAACGTGACAATATGACAGAAAGGCTGCTGCTGGAAAAGGGTCAAATGCACATATAAACATCATATTCTCCATCACCTACAAATTATGTGAATCTGTCATACAGCCTACATGCACGCATTTGGCTTGTGCATTAAAAATACACCTGAATATTTAAGTATACCCCACACACTGTGCACACAATATGCATCCCATGCATGCTTAGATCTGCAATATTGGTAAAGAATTATAATGCTGTCGTACAACTAATGCCAAGTGTTTTGAAAACATGAGAAGTGAAAATCTTTTTGCTCTCCCAGGACTCCTTCGCAATGTTTTACATATAGAATTTCAGGCTCCAAATTCAAAGTGAAGCTTAGCACAGGGGAAATTGCGGTTTTTCTTGAAGGCTCAAAGGAAAATTCAGGATTATATGAAAGACATGAGGTTAGTTATTAGCAATGGTGTTCTTCAAAGGAATATGGAAACTGAGAAGACTGATGTCATGGGAAAGCCAAGCAATAGGTGAAAATGCTTTTAAAGGTTAACCCTTCTACTGCTTCTGAAGAACTGCAGAGACTTGGTAAGATTTCCTTCCTGCTTGCTCTGTGCCAGAAGTACTATTCCTTAGGCTTACCTCTTTTAGTGAGCCTGTTTTCCTACTTAACTTTTCTCAGTCCCATTTTATTCATTGGTATAAAGCGGGTACCTGCAGCATTGTAAACACAGCAACATATCGGCAAGAGCAGTCCTTCCCAATTAGCACATATTAGCTACTGCAAAGCCACCAAGAGCCTTCCAGTCCACACTGACCTCCTAGAGGTCCCAAATAGAGTGGCAGACATGCATGGGTATGGTCACTACTGTTTGTTGCATGCGAGCACCATTTGCTCAAGCTACTGTCATGAAGCTAAATTAAACCAGAAGCATGCAAATGTTACACTGTTTGGGCCTAACATCAGCATGCTTGAAAAGCAGATGGGACAAATGCTGATCTTGCATCTGCCTTCTACTTCATTAGTCTCTGATGTTGCCTGCAGCTCACTGGTCTTGCATGAGATGCATAGGAACAGAGGGATGCAAAAGCAGGTTTGAAGCAACCTTGCCCACTTTCAGGTTTGCCCACCTCTGCCTCCTGTGTCAGAACTCAGCTGAATCAGAACAAAGGTAAAGGCATGCTGCTTCGCCAGGATCTGTGGCATAACTCCATGCACACAGGCAGCCAGAACATGGTCCTCTTTCTGTTCCTTCTTTTAAAGAAAATTGACAGGCCAGTGTTTCTATTAAGGTGGCTTGCAGCAGAAATGGAGAACATGTAACAGTGACTCACTCCAAGTAAAACACACACAATCTTTTTACTTAATAAAAGCATTGCTTCTGCTAGTCATTACTTTAAATTTCTGTAAATTCCTTGGTGTGGTCCTGGCTATACATCACTTCAGGCTTTTTACTGATCACACAAATCAAAACCATCATCTTCCAGGAATCACTGAGATGCATTTTGTATCTATATACAGATAGTATCAAAAATAGACATCCCTTAGCATCTCTGAATGTGTGTGCTCCTTCCAGAATAATGGTTTACATGACAAGGTATTCAGCAACAGCTATTACACTTTAACTGTATAACCTGCCTTAATCCAACAGAACTTTCAGCTTTCTTTTGGAGGCATAACAGTTGAATTGATCTTTTATACAGAGGGACAATTTAATTTTCCGGCTCCAATTTGGAAAAGAATGCCTATTCAAGACAGCACTTAAGCTTCACAGAAGTCAATGGGACCTAAACACATGTTTACAATTAACCATGTGCTTAAGTGGTGGCCTGAACTGGGGTGAATAAATGTGAAGTCAGTAGGTCTGCTTGCATAAGAAAGAATTACCAGTCTGGGAGAGAATTACAGAATTTGGCTATAAGAGGAGGAGGATTAGTAACAAATGTGTCATTCCTGAAAGTAATTTACTTAAACCAAAGCCATGGCAGAGCTGTTTAAAGTATGCACTCATATCAATTCGAATGACAGACTTAGAACATAATTATCAACCAAGGACAACTGTAAATTTGTAATAATATATCAGAATCATCAACTGACGTTCAAATGAGATCTACAGAACTGAACATCCTGCTCAGATTTAATGAGTTCCAGCTTGTTTCAGGGCTAGGTTAGGACTTCACACAGAAAACCGAGTAAGTAGTAGTGCAGGCCAGAGAAGTAATTGTGGCTTCAGAAAATGAAACCGAAGAGTGCATGTAGGAGCTCCAAACCCTCCAAAATTGTTTTTGCCAAAGCAGCACATGATAAAACATGAGAAGCTATCAACAGAGTTTAAAAGGTTTAAGCTCCCAAGTATCATTGACTGATAAGGGCCCTGTAGATTGTCAGACATTTCTCTTGGTACTCTTAAGATAACACTGAGGATAAATCCCTATTTGCCATATTTAAAGAAACACATTACAATTTCCAGGCAAGTTTACCATGTACATCACCTATCCTCCTTCTTCCCAGTCTTGCTCAGTATTACTGACACATGAACAGCTGGTACATCTACATTTGATGAAGCTTGCACACTCCTCTGTTACACAGGAGAGGAAAAGGAATCATCTCCAGATGTCACCCCAGCTCCGTGAGATCAATGAGAAGTTTAACAACTAAGAACACTTGGAACAAAAGACTTAGGTTTAGTTTTGGTTTTTTTAAATCAGTGCTTCTACTGTACTTTAAATGCATTACAGTCACAGTTGGCTATGAAAAGTGACCCTCCAAACTGGACTGACAGCATTTTTTCAGTGCTAAAAGCTGGAAAACCAAATCAACAACAATTTGAAGAGTATAGAAGCAACTGCCGCCCTTAGAAGCAATGAAGGGCTTCAGCAGCTCCGGTTGAGTTCACCCCAGGGCAGCTACATCTCACTGCAACCATGCCAGAAGGCTGCAATTCCCTGCAGAACCCTGAGGCAGCAGTGGGAGCCATCACCTCCATACATCTCCCTCTTCTTTACCAGCTCCAAGGGCAGCAGAAACAGCAACCTGGGCATCTGTGCAGGCTTTTTCCTTTGCAACAGATAACATTGGTGTCCTCGTACTCACGGAGCATGCAACTATTCTAAGGCTTTACAGGTAATAACCCAGCTCCACAGGCTGCAACAGCTCTGGAAGTTACTTATTAATTCACCATAGCTGCTCTACCTTCTTCCACAGTGCCTAAATCTGGTGAACATGCAGGCTGTCAGGCTACAGAGTGCAGGGGTACAAGGAGGAATATGCCATTTCCTCAACTTTTCCTCTCTTAAACTCCAGGAACAATTCTCCAGGGAGTCAACACATTAAAAAAAGCAATCCTTCAGATGTATGCCAAGTGCCTATGTACATAAGGCATAGCATGCACATGAGCAGAGATGGTATAACTGCTGCTGAAGTAATTTACATGCTTCAGAGCCCTAGTAGAGCTACTGCTACATTTAGACATATCCATGCGCCCCTGAGTTCCCAGGATAAGCTGCAGCATGGCACCCTTCCTAGAATCCTCTCAAACACACACAAGAGGCAGGCTCCCTGCCTGAAGACCTTTTCACAGGAAGGGGACTGCCCAGCTGCCAGGACAAGTGCCCCCAGTTGCCTTAACAGGCTACCCCCAAGAATTTAGACCTTACACACACAGGGTTACAGCTGGTCTCAGAGACACCAGAAAATTGATGCAAGTAACACTTGACTTCTAGCAGAAATACACCTGTCTAAACAGCAACAAAATACCAACATCTACTTACCTGCTGCCATTCCTTCAAAAACCCAAGACATTTCTGAAACTAACAACAATCATCTACAGGTTAGAAACCTTTTCCTCCACTACACATAGCCAAGCCTCATGCTTAATCACCCAATACAACCACCAACTCCAAACTCCCTTTCCTAAAAGGAGCCTTTGAAGGGCCTCTTTAAAATATCACAGTCTCTGTTTTGGCTGACCCACCTGATTAGCATTAATAGGTGATCAAAGTCCCAGTCACATCATCTGTTGCTTAATTACCACCAGCTCAGGCTGGGAAAACAAGTTAGGAGACCACACTTTTGCCTAAGCATGCTCTGCCCCCGTGTATGGTCGTCCAAATGTCATTACCATTACTGCAGACTCTGGGCCAGGTGCAGGAATTTCTTTTGCTGCTTGCTATGGAGTTTAGATCAGCACAAAGGCAAAAGGCAGAGACAGAAGGCAAAGAAGGCCTCTGCTTAACCCAGGATTTGTAATATGACATGGATACACCCAGTTCATGCTTCCCAGAGCAATTCCCCAATTGGCCACACCATGTTCAGGACAGACCAGAAGTCTCCTGAGGAGGGTCTAGATACACCCTCCCATTTTAGAAAGTCTTTGCTGTGCTGTAGGAGGACAGAGAGCAGCATAAACCCCTCAGTTTCAGAGCTGATCCCCACATCAGTGTCAGGGGCTGGCAGCTTGCTCACTGAGCACAGAACTGGATGTGGGATGTAGGTGGCAGAGCTGGTCTCTGCCTGATCCCTGCACCACCAGCCTGACCCATGTTCTGTGATCAACACCAGGCAGCCATTACAGAGGAGCATACGCTCCACAGCTTCTGGCTGGCTGTGGATGCACCAGATGCAGCTGGTCAGCAGGCTGATCAGCAGTATTTGGCACATGGGCTCTCAAAGCCAGAGAGAAACCACAGTCCAATGCTGGGAATATACGAGTTGTCAGCACCGCAGCGGGAGAGCAAGAGACAGAGATGAATGGAGGCCACTGAGCCGCTTAAATCCGTGCCTGCACACACGCCTGCCAGAGGACAGAGTGATATGGACAAGGAGGCTGGGGGATGAGGGCTTGGGCAGCTTGGCCAAGGACATGAGGTGGCACAGTCAGATACCTGAAGAAGGGCCCAGGATTAGCATGATGGAAGGGACATAAGCTTCTTGTGTTTAAGTCCTCTCTCCCTGTCCCTACACAAAACAGCTCCTGTGGCCATAGCATGCCTCTTCTCAGCTTGCTTTCTCTCATCCTTATTGTAAGACAGGGCCCTGGCTTCCAACATGCAGTACCTCTGCTCAGCAGGTCCCATGCCCTCAGTCACCTGCTGCCTTGCAAAACCCTCTGTGCCAGAACACCGCACTCTGCATGTCCCGCTGCTGCAGAAGCTGCTGCTGTTAGAGCTACTGTCACCCAGCACAAGCAGCAAGTAGCAGTGGGCTCGCAGCAAGCAGCAGTGGGCTCACAGCAAGCAGCAGTGGGCTCACAGCAAGCACAAAGGAAAACAAAACAGAGCTGGAGTGGCAGGGTGAGCACCTCTGGGAAGCAGATCCCTTCTTTCACTGGGATGCACAGCCTGGCTACAGCATGGTTTGGAAGCAGCAGAAGACATGCCAGCATCAAAGGGGCACTCAGCAGCCCAGGGCAGCTTCTTGCAACCATTATTCTCATTATTCTTTCCTTTTTTTCCCTTTATTTCCTTTTCTTTGGGAAACAGACTTCATGACACATTGCACCAAGTATTTTGCTCATCTCATTCACCTCCCAACCAACAAATCTGAGGTGTTCTGCTGGCACTAACAAACTGCCTCCCATGAGCCCATATGCATGGCATGTGGCTCCCCACACCCTCTGCAACTCGTCAGACCAAAACATTGCCCATCCTTCATCCCAAACACATATGAACACACACACACGTATATGCAGAGCAACAAGATATGCTCCTTTTGGCTGTTGGATGTCCTAAGGAGGTGCTGCAGATACCTTCAGAGGACGATCAGTCCAGCAGGCCAGGCAGAAGCCAAGTCACTCCTTATATGATTTGATGTTTCTCAGATCTCCCCTGGCTAAGATGCCTTCACATCTTCTTAACAGAAATGCATCCCACAAACTGGTGCGCTTTCTGTTATTTCATTGTTATGCACAATAGTCCTATTTTAATTGTGTTACGGAGCTCTTCTGCACCCAAAATCTACCTGCAGGTTCTCCTCTAGGTGCACAATAGCAACTTGTTTTACATGGCAACAGCTAAGGAGGAAGAGCCTTGGGAGGGAGGTTGCTGTCTCCTCTGTAGCATCATTTTGGATGCTGGGGTCCTTCTCTGCAGAGGATGGATGTGGCATTATTGCACTTTGGACTATGCAGGGAACGCAGATCATCCATTAGTGGCAGAGCAGGGAACTCCTTGTCATGGGACACTGTGGGCAGTGGGGGTTTCATGGGTTCAAAAGGCAACCGGGGAGATTCATAGCAAAGACATGCATGGAGGACTAATAGCTATGATGACTTTGATCCTTTGTTCCTTTCATCCTCAGGGACTCCCTGAGACACAAATTGCTGGGACAGGATGAAAGCCATGCACAAGTGACATTATCTGCTTGCCAAGTCCTGCTGCATCCATGCTGTCCATGCAGAGACTGGTCACTGAGCTAGGTGGACCACTGCTCCCAGTGAGGATGAAGGTAGTGGGTCCAGCATTTTTCCAGCCTCTTCTTGTTCCAGACAGGTGTCTTACCTCCTGGGGTCCCAGGAAGCAGGGGAAATTCACAATCCTGCGAGAGAACCAGTCCTGCCAGCATGAGACAGGGAGAGCATGCCCGTGCACACATGTTGCCACTGAACCATGCCATTGGCTTCCCTGGGGCAGGCAGGGATGTGGCACTGGGATCCTGCTGCCTGCTGGCAGGAGGATAATGTGGGTGTGTAACACTAATGACTGGCCAGGGCAATTTATCAATGCCCTTGTGTGGCAGCTCATGCCCTGTGAAGACAAAAGAGGCTCAAGGCATTAGATCACGAAATTTAGGGCCTGACCAGAACTTTGAAATAAAGTTTCATCTGAGAGAGAAAAGCAAGGGAATGACAGAACCATGTATGTGCACATGTGTGTGCGATCCAGGCAACCTCCCTTTGTTTCAAACCACTGCTCTCACAGGGCATCTCACTGCCCAGCAGAATTAGGCACATTTAGGGGCTTCAGGATTCCCATAAGCCATTGGGATGTTTTATGAAGCAGAGTCAGCCAAATCCAAGACACAGCCCAGATCTGCTGGCACAGTACCTCCCCTGCTGACACAGGGGCTGGCAAGCAGAGAGTCTGGAGATGGAAAGGACCATGGAGAACAGACCTGTCAGATAGCTTTCTCTTGAGTCACTGCTGAGCACATTTTACACCACGGCATTTGGAAAGAGCCCATGTGGCACGTACAGCCTATGCTAGAGATGTACAGCCCAGTTTTCTGGCCCGGCAGTAGGTACAGTGCCAATGTTTCACCATATTTGTATATTTAAGTTTGGCTAGTTATCAACTTGCTCATCTCACTTCTGAACGGGATCCTCCGACAAGTTGTTTGCAGTAACCCTGGAAGGCAGGAAATGGCATGTTCCCACACTGGAGACTGGCCACGACATCACACCAACAACTGATAGGAAACACTCCCCACAGCTGCCCCAGCAGCTCCACCCTGACAGCACACACAGACCAGCCCACTCAGTGCTCATGGGGACAGCAAGGAGCCTCCCAGTTGCATGCTCACCATGGCCTGGACCAAAGGAACTTGGCTGCATTTCATACAGATGTGCAATTCCTACACTGTGGAGGAAAGTGAATTGTGGGCTGGATGGTCCAAGAATATCAGCAGCATGAGCAAAGGCTCCCATGTGCCCAGGGGAAAAGGCACAGAGGTAGCAAGCACCATTTATCATTCAACTTGTGCTGAAAGACCCTGTATTCTCCCTGAGGAGCAGGAGCAGAGGCAGCACAAGGCGAATCAGGGAACAGGTCTACAGGGGTGATGGAAATAGCCTGAAAAAACTTTCAATTGTGAGGTTATTGTTCTGAATCTGGCTCAGTCGTCACTTATACAACACCTATTTCATGGCCATGAGTTGATTGTTAGGCTTCTTAGGTAGCAGCTGTACCACTGGCAACCCTGGCCATCTTATCAGAGACACCAAGGATTTAATTGGAAAGGACACCATAAATATTCTCCTTCTGTCAGTCTGGATGATCTGCCTCGACCAGGCCTAAGGCATACTGTTGGAAAAGCTACTGCTACCCTGCTCCAGACCCAGCGAGTTTAGTCACCAGAGTGAGGAGAGCAATGCATCAGTGATCAGTTTCCAGGAAATATTTGTTTAAATGGTAAAGAATCCCTAGAAAGCGATGAGCAAACACCTGCTGAACTGCTGGCAGCTTGATTTATCTCACTATTTAGAAAACTGTGTATTTAAGAAAAAGATAGCAGATTAGAGCTGGTATGTGTACACATTGGAAGTGAGGGCTTCCAGCAGCAAATTCTTGCTACAAAGGAGGACACAGCTAGTGCTTTTTCTTATAATCATGCAGGATGTTTTTTCTGCAGCCCCTTTCCTAGCAATACTGGAAAGCTACTCCACAAAGAAGACTTGCTCTGGTAGCAGTGGGAGTTAATATGTTTTTTCACTATAGATGCACATGAAGTAAGATTCAGACTATATCACCTTATCTTCAGTGGTGTCTCTCATTTCTATCTGATGTTTCAACTCTGGGCAAGGCTTCGCTTTTGGAAGAGAAACTGAAAATAAAGATGGGGGGGGTAGTGGTGTAAGTAATTTCTAGGGTTAATCTCTCCTCTCCCCCCGTCTACCAGACAGAAATCATCACATTAATCCCTGTGATACTGAAATGGAAAATCACCTCTGAGTCCTGAGAAAGTGTCTAGTAAGGAAGCAGCTAGGATTTCATTTCAGAGAATGAACCTGTAGATCATTTTGCATGCTTTATAGCCATAAGTGCGCCTGGACCTAATAGGCACTCAGTGCTTGCAACTGTATGAGTTCACCTATCAGAATCTGACCATAAATACCACAGCTATACCAGAAATTTTGCTCTACCAGACGCTGTTCATCTTTACCCAAAATTTCAGGAAAAGTCATCCTGCAGTTCTGTCCTTCTTCCATCCAATTTCATTACTTTTTTCCTATATAGGTATATTTCAATTCTATATATATTATAATGAAGGATATGTATATAGTCTATCTATATTATACCATATATATATTTAGTATCCATATTCACATACTGTATGCAAATGTTGGTTTGTTAGGAAATGTATCATATAAATATACTACACTCCTTTGCTGCTTCAGTCATGAGTACACTGAACTGCAGCTGTAGAAATAAGAGGAATAAAAGTCCATTTTATGATGTGTCATCACTTATTTTTCCCATTTACCCACTAACTCCAAGTGTCAAAAGGCTCTAAGGCATTCTCAGCTGTTAGTGTGAATTCACAAAATTCCTGCTGTACACATAGACTTCACTTACGTTTGTTCTTGCCTTGAAAGATCAGATATGTAGTGGTCAAGGATATGAACAAGAGGACTGGGAGTTTTCACTCTACAAAAGTAGCCTATAGTGCCTAGGACTGTGTCTGAGCCCAGAGCATGCCTTAGAAATCAGTGGAAACAATGCAGGACCAACACGTCCATCGTTACTTAGGATGCTCCATCTGCTTGCATAGCTTCTCCAGCCACCTTGGCCCCCATACCTGGTCACCCACCTCCTCCACCAGCATCCATCAGCCCATGACAACCCCCTGCTCCCAGCTTGTACTGGGCTGTAAAGTAACTCCTGGGGGACCAGCACTACCAAAATCCCTCACCTGCAAGCTCTGGAGTTGGACAGGGACTGGGCAGCAGTGCTCCTATCACACAGCATGGGCAAGGGCCACGCTGGGTGTCAGATGTGGACCAGGGCCATGGCAGAAAGTTTCCCTCTCTGCTAAATTTGTACCTGCAGCCTAAGGCACAACCTGCATCACATGTGTTTATGGTTGCTCTGCATAGCAACGGTGGAAATGGATGTTTCTGGATATTGCTTCTGACTTAGACAAATCACTTCAGCTACAGAGGCTGTCTTCGGGCTGCATTTGCCTATGTGTGATGTGCGCATGGCAACAAGCTGAGCCTAGGTATATGCTTTGAATATGTTCCCGTGCCACAGAGACTAACTCCAAAGGCTTCTTCAGAGAGCATTTGTCCCCAACACTGAGTTGAAGCTAGTTATTGACTCCCCAGCCCAATCTTATCAGTATGTTCTACCTCAGGGCAATTAATGGGCATGATGCATCCTAATGCAAGAAAACAGCAAAGAAAAGGCTTTAGTCTTGCTAAGATAAGCCAGGCAAGGCCAATACCATTCCTGTGAAGGAGGAACACATGCCCTTGTGATTGATACAAACCATTGAGACAAGCGCTCTTAGGAAAATGACAACTTTGTGCCAATTCCTATTTTTCTGAGTTCTTAAATTTTCTTTTTCTTTCAGTCATATCTTGCCTTTCCATATGAAGAAGTACTGAGCTGAGCAAAGCCCAGCAGTAATTAACACACAGCATCATGCTCTGCTTTTGAGAAGGTGAAGAAACTTGCTGACTCTTATGCAGAGACCACAGAGATGAACCAAGAGTCACACTAATGAAGACAGGAAGGGTAATGAACTCAGGTTCAGGAAAGTGAATGAAAGCATCAAGCTGAAACACAGCAGCAATTCTATTCTAGCAGCTACCTTCTGAAACCGAAATTAGGATTAAGAACTTGTTTATAAGGAATGACATCCCCCCTGCAGCCCAGCAGCATTCATGTGGAGAGCAGGTAGGAGGGCAGGATTAGGACTGAGGTAAGGAGGTGCAATGGGTGGTGAAGCCCCACAGACCTTGCTCAGGGCAAACCCCCTCAAGAAACGGCAGAGGCATCATGTCCCAGGTGGAGAGCTCTCCCAAAGGCAGCTTATCATCCATAAAACATAAAAAAGAGTAAAAACAAGAGCAGTGCTTTGTGCATTCAGTTATTCATTCTGGCCAGCAATATCTTAGAGCAGTAACCAGTAACCTCAGCCATAAAATATGAGCAGACCTAGAAGGGAACTTTTTTCCTTTCTGCTTTTTTTCTCGGCTGAGCCACCTACTCAGAGAAATCACTTATCCCCCCCCAGCTCCCCTGCTCCAGCAAGTGACAGAGCTGGCAGTTCTGCAGGCATTAAGATCCTGATCTTGCTCTCAGCAAAGTCAAAGGCAAAATTCCCATTGTATAAAAGATCACAACTAATTTCCTGCAAGCTCAGTGAAGTTGTTTGAGCCAGCTTCCCAAAACAAGCCAATGCATTTTTAAAACAACAGCTGGGGGGTTACTGCATTATAACATGACCCCTGAGAGGGTAGAAATTGCTGCAAGGTGAGTCCTCCTAGCTATTGTTTTAGGCTGCTGACTCAGGAAGACAGGGCTGCCTTGTTTCACATCTGAAAGGACTTTTTTCTTTATTTCGGGACCACACAGGCTAGAAATGGCTCAGGGTTGTTGGTTTGTGGGTGGAATGGGGGGTGGGAGCTTTCCTTCATCAACACAAACTGTGAGGAATCTCAGGGTTTGCGAGAAGTTGCTTTCTGGTGCTCCAGAATGTTGGGAGAATGGCAGAGCTCTTGCCAGGGCTCTCTGTGGGTGCCAGTGCTGGAAACTGGGGTACCAGGGCTGTGGGTGCAGCTGGCAGAGCACCCCTGGGGCAGCCGGGTGGTGGGAGTGACTGTCTGGAGAAGGTAGGAACAAGATCAGAGGGTGCTGTGCTGGAAAATGCTGGGGGCAGCCAAGCTCAGAGGAAGACAAGGCTGCAGTAGGTGTAATGTGGTTCCTGGGAGCCACTAGTAAATGTCAAAGAGGAAGGGAGTTGAGCTGGGAAGCTGATTAAGGACTTCCCTGCCCCACAGAGGGTGAAAGAAAGCCTCTGATGATGCACCCCTGATTGGCACAGGGATAGAAAGCCAGCTGCTGCCGTGGTCAAAACCATGGCGTGCCACTGGCGCAGCCTGCTCCATCCTGTCTCCAGCACACAGACCATGGGCAACTCCTATTGAAGCTGTGACCGGTCAGCCTATCCCAGGCATGACTGTGAATGTTGCTGAGGAGGCTGTTGTCTGGGTCTGTTTGACCAGTCTGAATTAGTCCTCACTTAAACACATGCAGAAATAAAATGAGCCTATCACTTTCCTATCAGCAATTTATGGAACATTAGAGTCTGAATTGGCAAAAGTCCCACTTTGCTGAGAGCAAGATCAGGCACTTGCACAGCACTTCACGTACAATTACTTTTAATTCGGCTCAGTTACCAGTGAACTATAATATCTGTGAGAATTTTTAAATGGATCATTTTGTCAGGTTTTCTCCTTACACTTTGCTCTGCCTTAGACACTTGTCACCAATTTTATTTAATTACTACCGCAATTGTATTAACACCACATTTTTTTAAATTTCATTATGCTTCTGCAGTACCCCAGCTTGTTTCATGCAATTAGAGCTGTACTTTCATACAAATTAATCTCCCTGGAGAACCACATCGAAAACAGAGAAAAATAAGAGATCTCATTTAATGGAAATAACAACATCGACTGACTATATATGTATATAGTCCTCACATGTTGTCAAACATGCGATTTGAGGTTTGTGCCTCCCAAACACATGAAATGATCACTCAGTTTTCTCAGGAGTGAATTTAGTGATCTTATTTTGTCATGGGCTTTCTGTCCTGGACACAGCACAAAGAGTTAACTCTGTCTTCTGCTCTATCAGGCAATTTAATCTAAAGAGGACAGGAGGAAGACTGGTTCCTGTATCTGGTAAACATTTGCTTTATCAGGGAATGTAAGAGTGCTTCTAACAGCCCTTTCTCACTTTAACTGCAGCCACAGAGACTTTGAGGCTGATTTAGGGTATTTAAATCGACTGACTACTCAGTCTCTGTGATGCTTTTTCAGGGCTGAGGTTTGTTTAGTGTTTTGACTGCGCTTCACATAAACAGTGATGAACCTGAACCACTAGCTCACCAGCTTGCTTATATGGCAAACAATGAAACACAGCTAATTCCTGTGGAGGAAGAAGCCAAGCAGACTGACTTTTCCCATTGTCATTCTTTGTGCCATGGCATCAGAAGCAAGCAAGAAGCATGGCCCAGGAAGGAATGTTTTTCCCAGTTACTTGCTCCAATTTTTTGTACTGTCTTTTATATCAATTTGCCATTGCCTGCAGAAATGTCTGTGGAAAGCCTATGTGAGAGCACAGGATGAAGAGGCAGTCAAGTGACTGGTTGGTATAATTTGCATGGTATCACAGCTGAGGGACACAGCAGAGTACACAGGGGCAGTCTGCAATACTAATGTAATGAAATGAAAAGACAGTGACTGTGATGGCATGGTGACCAGCTGGTAGGTCCCATTCAGCACAATCTAAAAGCTACTTCTTAGTTTTATGAAAAAATCAGAGAAACCAGACCAAGGGTGGACACTCAAGACCATCATCAAAACCACCACTAAAACCAGGACTTGGTGCATTTTTGCATATTTCCCCTAGCTGGGTTCACAGGAGCTGACACCCTTGCTACTGCCTTCAGAGACTATTGATCACAGCAGCAAACCTCTGCAGCCACCCCAAATGCGGCAGGGTGGCAGAGTCACATCATCTTCAGGCATCCCTCTCAGAGATACCCGCTCCTGGGGCAACTGCAGCTGCACAGTTTATTGCACCATGAACTGGGAGACCACAGAGCAATCCAAGCAGGCTTGGCTAAAAGTCATGTGGTGAAAAAGAGATGGAGGAATTTGCATCTGAAGTGTGCTCACTCATCTCGGCCCTAAAGCCATGGTGTTTTTCTGCCAGCCTTCAGACAGATGGGTCTGAGGAATCCCATATTGGGTAACTGTAAGAGGCTTATCCTGCAGAATGTTGTCTGTGTCACAGAGGAAATAACTGTAGAGAAGGAGAATTTGGGCAGTTCAGATATTATCCCAATTCCTTTTTGTCCTTTGGAATGGTACTAGAAATTTTGCACAAAGATATATTTACCATTTGATCAGAAATACTACAAGAATACGCTTACTGTAATGGCTTCTCCTGCTTGCTCAAACTGTGATGAAGAACAGATACACTGAGGAAAAAGGCACAAATGGAAAGCTGGCAAAAAAGAGAGGAAGAGTCAATCAGCCACACAGAACTGAAAACAGATCAAAGACAGTATCAATGATTAACAGGAGTACATCAGGGGTCTTTGGTTTTTTAAAGTTTATTCTCAACCAGCTGAAAGTGAAATGTGATGTGCTGCAACCTTCTGGTGTGTTTCAGAGCAAAAGAAAGTCCTGCTTAATATATATCAGCAAAATACAGGCTCAGTATTTTTCATACCTGACTTCTTGAAACTTTACCCTTTAGCCAGTCAAACAGGCCATTTTGAGCATCTGACAACATTACCCTAGCCAAGTCAAATTAACTATCAAAGAAATAAAAGCCTAGGACTTGCCTGATGTTTTCATGTTCTAGGATAGTTGAACATTAAAACAATGCCAGAATGACACCTGGCTTCGTCCCGTTACCACCAACCCATATTTTGTTGGTTTGGCATCTTTCAGTTTTAGCTATATAAGACAGAAGGAAATTCGGCATCCTCTAGTTTATATAGTGACAGAGGAGCTTAATAAGGTTGAAATATTCAGATTGTTGCGGAAAAGCAACAAAAAGTTCAGAAAATGTCTTCCCCACCATCCCGAGATACTCTCTGAAGGACGCAGGAGCTGCGAACAGCTTGGAAAGAGCAAGCTACAAGCTGCATCAGCACAGTCCTTGTGTGGATGAGTCATGAGCGCTCCAGTACAGACAACATGGGAGTTGCTTTGTGCTTGAGGTAGAGCCAGAGGGGCTCTTTGCTGCCCACCTGGGGCAGACAAGCTGTATTTCTGAGCTGCTCCAGTGGGCTGCAGAAGCAGGACACATCCTCATGTGGGAAATCAAGTTTTACAGCCACTTTTTGCCTTTGCATTCCTCACAGGCTATGCTAGGTTTGACATCAAATCAGTCTGCAGCCCTGACTCCATGATTGACCACGATATCTAACACAGGCAGCTTACTCCTCTGCTTTTCAGTTCTCTCCCATCCTGCAGTAGGATTGCTCTGTGTATGTTAAAATGGGTTGTGCAGGGGTTTTCCTGCTCCAGGCAAGGTGTAGATAAAGGACCACACTTTCCGTAGCCATTATGAAATGTTTTCCACTGCAACAGTACTATCTTTCTAAAGGTTGCTATCTGGTATGTTTGAGTCCACTACAGTGGTCCAGTGAAGGACAACATACCCACATGATACCTCAGGTAGATTAAAGCCAGCACTCTTAGGCACCCTCAGAGGTTCCCTGGGCTCTCCATCTTCCCCTGTTTACACCCTGAGGGCCAGCACTGAGAAGGATGACTGTGGCCACCACTGCCCTTCCTTAGGGTGCTAGGCAACACTTCATCCCTCTTCTCCCCTCACCAAGCCAAGGACATATTACCCCTGCATTTGGGGCAGCTGTGCTTCCCAGGCATTCCCATGGGCACCATGAGCACAAAAGGCTGCAGCTAAGTGTCACAGCTTAGCTGTAATTATTCCCAGGAGACAATCCATAAGGGCCTTGTCTATCCTGGGCATCTGCTGGGGTCACAGCCAACAATGATCTCACCAGTGGCAGAGGTCTTCTAGTGCAGACAGACACAGCCATGCCAAAACACCATTCACACCTCCATGGTTCACCCAGTGGGGACAAGCTGTCAGGTGAAAGCTGTGTTTGGCAATCCCTTATCAGGGGCCTGGTGTTATATGGGTGAAGTCATTAGCATTGCCAGCATCAGTGCCTCCGTATCACAGCCCTTCTTCCCCACTGGCAGTTGT
The DNA here is from genome assembly GCA_009867235.2 of Psittacus erithacus. Taxonomy (NCBI): domain Eukaryota; kingdom Metazoa; phylum Chordata; class Aves; order Psittaciformes; family Psittacidae; genus Psittacus; species Psittacus erithacus. Next base: position 146,812 of record WYDI02022782.1, read on the forward strand.
TTGCTCTTCTGATTGCTCAGATGCAAAGCACTGGTGGGCTTCAGATGCAAAGCACATGGGGGCTTCTGCCAGCCTTACAGGACTGGAATTCCAAGGCTCAGCCACAGACCTGGGTGATACCTCCAGCTAAAGTGTTTCTCGTTAGCACATTAAAGCACCGTCAGTGAAAAACCCCTTGTTAGCCCTTCCTGCACAGAGCAGTTGATCACTTCAGCAGCAGACCAAGTTACTTTGGAGATTAATGACACAGTCCTTCAGTTTTTTCCTTTCTATTTGTTAACTAGTTCGTTCTGCAAATAATAAATACGGGGTGGGGAAGAAAAACAACGATCCTATTCTCCAGAACACCACTGTGAGGAGACAGGATTAGAATGACATCAAGTGGCTTTCAGCATGACTTTGTGCAGTGTCAGGGTAGACATTCATACTGCAATACAATTATTCAGTCAATCCCACTCCCTGTGAAGTCAATGGATACTGTGCCAGGGACTTCAAAGGAAGAAGGATCATGTCCTCCTGCGCATTTTAGGGCTCTAACAGAGGTTGCTAAAAGCAGTTTTTAAACAAAGTAATCCCATTTATTTTTCAGAGAAGCATGGAGAAACACTAGACTTGCTAGCTGCTAAGGGAATTCTTTCTCCTTTTTTTCCCACTTAATTGTGTTCCTAAGCAGAACAAGAATGAAAACTGAAATCTTTTTTTAATCTCCTGAAAAATTGAAATTCCTAAAACTGCAAAGCTCAGTTTGAATCAATGAAAACCTTGTTTTCCAGTAACATCAAAACATGGGGTTTTGGTTTGGGTATCTGCTTCATGAGAGATTATACTTTGTCACAGAGCATGCAAAATAAGTATTTGAGTGATGTTGTAGTTAAATGAAACACCAGAACAGTCCAGTCTGTCACGGTCTGTAAGGAATATCTGGACCACACTGCAAACTTTTCCGTGGTTTTGGAGCTTGTTTTGCAAATGAAATCCAGAATGTATTATTTTTTTATTATCTGATAGAGAAAAACTGAAGCTTTTGAGTAATTCTAGCCATCATCTACTAACTCAAAACTTGCATTAAGGGAACATTTATAAAGAGCTAATAAATGACCGACAGATACTACAAACTTGCTACAAACATGAATATTATATATTATAAATACCCAGAAACATACAAACGTTACAGAAATTGAGAGAAGCTCATTGACCTCCTGTCCTCTACAGTAACTGATTAACCATATACTATATAATCCATTTATCCTGTATTAACCATGGGTCCAGCTTACTCTATTGTAAAGCCTATCCTGCATATAAAGGTTGACCATTTATGTGAAAGCTACTTTGCAGCAGCAGCCAGGGTGATATTTCAGCTGTGGAAGTCAGCCTCCACAAAGGCTTTGCCTCCATCCAGGGCAAAGTGCCCCAGGTGGGACACAGAATGCAGTACAGGAGGTGTTTATACCCCTGCTCACTTCAGGGTGGGCATGACACTGGAGATGACAAGATGCAAAGGGGATGGGAACGGGGGGAGATTTATGCACCTCCAGGTCATGAGGCTGGTAGTACTCATACTGTCCAACTTAATGTACTGTTTAAAGGCTAGAGCAGGGAAAGCAAGTAATCTGTCACAATGAATTATATTTTGTATCATTTGTAAAGCCCTGTCAGCAAAACTGTCCCCTATCAGCGGTGCCCTGAGTTTACCCCATCCCATGTGGGCTCCCGTTTTCAAAGCACGGATGCTCTTCATGCACATCAGGTGATGAAGCAGGGCTGCCCAGCAGTGCACAGGGTGGCTATCAGCAATCCCACTGTCTGCTACAGTGGCTGCTGGTCTAGGTTCATCTGTGAGATGCAGAGCTCTGATGACAATCTGGGATGCAGCAATTTATGTACTTCTAATACAAAGAGCCAGCTCCTCTCAATCCCCTTTTCAGATACTCCTTTCACAAAAATGGAAACAAAAGATGATTGCAAAGCCCAGGAGAGGCCATTGGGGCTCGGATGTTCAGAATAGCCATTTCCTACCCATCGAGAAAATGAGATCCAGGGAGGGAGGGAGACAGAGATAACCCACAGCACAATTTACTGCCCCAAAACAGCCTCCTCAACTAAAGGCACAACTGTAATCATTGGTGAGAGAAAGCACTCCCCACTAACATGTGAGAGTGATTTACAGCACTGCTCCTTTCCCAGCAAAAGGGCTCTCAGCAGTCAGGAATACCAGGCACGTCAGCTCAGGGCTGCAGTGCATGGGACCACATGAAGGTTGGAGGGGTCTCTCACAGAAAGAGGGGTGCTCTCTCCTCTACTAGCCTGATGCTGTGCAGCCACATTTCAAAATGCATCCCTTTAAAACACAACTGCAGGTACGATAACAGTAATTAACAGTGCACTGGAATAGCTTTAGCAGTTGAGATATCCCAATTAATGTTACCAGAAATCTGAAGAAGCTTAATACATTAGTTCTGTTTCCTTGGTTAAGCAAAATCAGCTTTAAATCATTCTTTCTTAGGAGAAGCAAATGGAAAGTGTAAGTGTTATATATTAGAGAAGCTCAGATTTTACCAAATCAGTTTAAATTAACACTAACATTTTCACCACAAATATTTGCTATCTCTTTTAAAATAGGGCATATATCAGTTTAAATTGAACTCTCCTAGAGCTTTGCTTCAGCTATTACTGAATAAACTAGTTAAATAGAATGCCACCTGTTCTAATGATCACTAACATTATCATTGCTTCTAAACTGAACAAGACATGCCAGGCTCAGGGTTCGATCTGCTGCTGAAGATGTGAGATGTCTAAAGTCATCTTTCAAATTTAAATACCAAAAGCATAAAGGTGGATATCTCAAGAAGGGATGACAACACATGCAAAGCTTAAAAAATTGCTCAGGAAGAAGTATCTTTGCTGTGAAGAAACACTCCTACAGTTTTAAAAGGTGGTGGGTAAATTCAGCATCAATGCTCTTGTGTGCAAGACTATATATTTCAGCAGAGCTGTGATAGCTCATACAGTGTCTGAATTTTGATCTACAAAATGGTCCAGTGCCGTCACAGTTATTGTATGAAATAGTCTCCTCTTCCCATAGCCTACCTGTTGGCACACTAGGAGAAGCTACCTTGCATATCACCATGTCCCTGCATGTCTTCTCTGGGCCCCAGTGCTATCTCTGGACCTATATAAGCAAACCTGTAAGTGCTGGGTCTGCAGCAGCATAGGTGTTTCCCTGTGCCCCTCTAGCTGCAGTATCCAGACAGCAAGTTCCTTGGGCCAGTTCCTGTGTCTCTAAAGCACAAGACAATTCCCAGGAACTAACTGTACATTTGTACATTACAAATCCGAATAAATCTATTATCCCTGAAATACCTCTTTTGCTTGCACGTGTTTGAAAGCAGCATGTGCATGGGATAAATAATGCCTACATAGGACTTTAATGATAAAACTAATCACCCGATATGCTTCTCATAGGGCACTACCATGAACTGCCAGATTTTTCCATGACACTTCACAGGCAGGTATTGTTACCTTTTGCAAAGTCAACATGGCTCAAGTCAGTAAAGCAAGGTCACTACTCATAGGATTGCAAGCTTCATTTAGCAGGATCACTAACACAGTGAGGAAAAACTTGCACAGAACTAAACAGGAAATAAAAGGCAAGTTGGAGCTCCATTTCCTAATTCTCAATAGTCCACGTGTGAGTCTCCATACATTCCCCACAAAAGGTCTGTCATATGCCAACTAACCCACACTCTAAGTCTCTAACTTTCATTTTGTTTCAGAATTATTCCCATTTTATTACAGAAAGGGAAACTAAGGTTTGGAAAGACAAATAAAGGGAAAAAGAGCCTTGTCCAAGCTCCAAGATTGCACTGCAAAGAATAGATGGTATATTTCCAGTCCTAGCAGACACAAGGCTTAGAAAACTTACCTACATGAACTATTTCAGAATTTAAACAACCAGTCGTTATTGTTATCATTAGTATGGAAACTATTTTACTATCATAGGTAAGTAACAGCATGGACCCTGAGTGCAACACCGAGGCAGCAAGACAAATTTGCTAAGAGTGTGCAATGAGTAAAGCCACATCTCCAGACCAGACCAGAGATTCTGGCTCAGTATTTCCCATTCAGCTCTCTAAATATTTCCTGCACAAATGCAGTCATGTGTCCTTCACCCTAAAAGTATTTTTCTTCTATTGATTGATTTATCATTCGCATTTCTTCAGGCAAACATCAGGTGGTTGGGTAATTTGCAGTTCCTTTTAGAAACAGGTAATCATCCCTGTCAATAAAGCAGAGGTGGCTCAATAAAAGATGCAACAAAAGGCATTAATTGGGTCCTGAATGAATGAATGGTTTGCTAGGTCCTAATAAATCATCTGCTACTTCTGCAAGTATATCATGTGAAAAGCTTCAAAGATGCCTAGAGAGTCAGATTCCCTCATCAGTGACAAAGACCACAGAGAAAACTACTTATAGTTGAAGGTCTGTGAAGTAAAGGAGGAAATGGCAAGCTGTGGTCAGCTGTATTCAAAACTTGGAAGAGCTCAGGCACATGCCTGCTGTGTGGGAGCTCCAGGCTGCTTGAGAAGTAAAGGAGGAAGACAACTATATGGGGTGACAAGTCTCCATGAAGATCCTGGCGCCCTCTTCATCATGGGGAAACACCACAAGAATGGAGGAGCCAAATGCTCAAAAGTGAGTGTGCACTGGCTAGAGGTTAATTGCAGTCATCACAGTTGGGCGGTTACATGGACATGCTCATTTAAAATTAACAAGGCAGTTATTATCTTCTATAGCACTTCAGAGAAGAGGTTGTATAAAAGGACAGAAGCTCCTCAAAAGCAAAAGAAACAAATCAAAACATTATAATGCTTTCTGAATGAGATCAGGTAAAGCAGGAAGGAACAGATATCTGATCAGGAACAAGAAACTTCACTGAAGGTCTCAATGGACTCCAGAAAAAAGTGCTGACCAGAGCCCACTGACATATAAAATGTGTGCAAGTCAAGACACCCAGACTGTTCTTTTACAGAACATTTAGTGCTTTTTAGGACCCTCCAAGGAGGAAATTAGAAAAAATTGACAAAAACCTGCTGTCACAGCTCCTTAAAAATTATCCCTTGCACAATGTAAGCTGACTACGTATGGCAGTAGATGGACATAATCGTTAACACACTGATCTCCCATGTAGCCAGGATAACTAAGACTTCTTGGTGTTACTCATTGAAGAAACAGTGGTTTCTCTTTTGCTCCTCACCAGTAAATTGAAGCCTGCTGTTGGCAAGGCAATGGGTGACTTCCTAGGGGGTTAACTGGTGGGTATGCCTCATCCCGCTGTGCTGCTCAGGAGAGCGATGCTCGCATGTTTATACAAATGAAAGCTTCACTGCCTTGGGCTGCTGCCGAAAATGAGAGAGATATTTCCATGCAACCTTTTAGACTAGCTGTCCTTTAATGTTTTTATTCTGTTCAATTACTTAAATCTAGTCTGTGATTTCATGTTCCTGGAGGTACTGTAAAATTATAAAATAAAAAGACAGGCCCTATCTCAACGAGTTTACAGTCTAAACACAAGCCAAAAAGAGAACAGATGAACAAAGTAGGGAGCACAGCTGAGATTAACCAGGGATAATATACAAAGGAGGAAGAGGTGGGGATAAAAGACTCAGCCCAGTGAAACCCATACAAAAGTTGGAGGAAGATAAGAAGGCTCTCCAAAGGATGTGCTGAAGGAGATTAAAGAGGCAGGAGGAGAAGCAGGAAGTGATAGCACCATGGAAGCCAAAGCAGAAGAAGGTTTCCAGAGGAGCAGCCCCAACTGCCTCAATGGGGGCACATTTTTCGGTGAAAATTCAGGAGTATCCATTGCTTCAAATCATGGGGGGAAATGGGTTATTGGTTTTGGGGTTTGGTTTAGTTTCCCTTTAACAGGGGTAGGGCTTGAGAGATTCCCTACAGCACGCTCTCTTTATAATCCCTTTGGGATTAAATAACTCCAGACACGTTTCCCTGAGGGCTGGATCCCCTTTCAGTTTGGCAGGGTGGATAGGCAGCTGCAACCTCTCCCTGCAGAGGGGGAGGATGTTAACCATCTCCCTGCCACAGATTGCATGGCATGCCTGACATCTGGGATCAACCTGGCTTTTACCCTCTATGCTACAGAGCGGCAGAGGGGTGCGCTGCCATCCTTTGAGGAGGACAAGGCTTCAGAGGACTTTGGTACATCCAGGTATGTGGCAGAAGAGTGAATGGCTGACAATGCCTGGTTTCCAGATGCCAAGCTGAACACTGCAGCCATGCTGCACAACAGAGAGTCAAGGAGAGGAGAGTGGTACTGGCTAAAAGAGCAAACTAAAACCTTTGTGTAGGCAAACACTTCCTTCTGTAGTACACATATTCATACATTCAGAACATGTACTATACTGAAACACTGGAAAATGAGGCTTATTTTCCTAGTATGTGGAAGAGAAAAGAGGAATATCCTCTTCTGCTCCAATAAGACAAAGCACTCAGGAGAACATAAAGCCATATCATCTCATCAGATATCGAAGTTTACCAATTTACCCCAAATTGCAAGTGTCCTGTTAGGGATGCTCTGCTGCATGGCGCAAGTTAAGTCCATTCCCATGGATTTCACAACGTAACTTGTGATGGGTCAATGTGCAGGGAGTGACTTGAAACCTGAACTTTCCTGGTTCAGAGATCATCAGATTTATTTCCTGACTAAAAAAAACCCTACTACTTGACTCAGTGAGAAGAAAACTAGAAACCAGTCTAACCCAAGTAAAAAACTCCTCTGCATTATTTTAGTCTTTTGACTAGCAGCTTTGGTTTACCCCTCCTTTCAAGAAGCTCCATGTTACAGCATGCCCACCTACTTGGTTTCAGTATTAGGTCTGTAGCTGACAATGAGCCTGTCCAATATCTGCTAGGAGAAGGCAAACGTGACAAACCTGCAGTGATGCATCTTATTTTGCAAGGATATGATGAGCAGCAGAGCAAGAAATTGCCTTTGGAGACAGCAAGGCAGAACTGGAAAATGGTCCTTGTGCTTCCTCAGGGTGATAACATGAAAGGAGTAGCTGGTGTAATAATTTACACAAGTCACTGAACTTGATTAGTGAAAGATCAAGTAAACATCACTAGAACCTGACCAGCCCCTGCTCTTTGCCGACTTCATTTGGGAAGCTCACAGCACTGAGCAGAAAGCACTGTCTTCTGATCTGAACTGGAATGTCCCTACCACATGCAGGGACACATCTTTCTTCTTGCCAAGTTCCCATGCAGTGTATGTGCAAACGCAGCTATCACTGCTTCCCCTTTACTGCTGAGATGGAGGGAAGTACCTGCAAGTTTATAAAAAGATTAAATTAGGGAAATAAAGGTTTCAGTGACACCAGTCGTGCTGCGTGAGCTGTCATGTGCGCAAGGCCCAGCAGATCAGTCATTTGCCTGGTGTTCCCCTCAGCATGGAAAATCAGCACGAGCCCCATGCATCTGTAGCTGTGGGGCTGTACCTTCCTCCTGGTCCAGCTTTGCTGGCCAAAAAGGCCATGGCTCCTTCCCAGGCGGAGGTTTTTACCAGCACAGATTTTGTTTGACATGCATTTAGGGACCAGGCGCACTGAGCCAAGAGGAGGAGGAAGGATAGGTAGCACAAGGTCATATGGGTGGGCAACCCAGCCTCTACAGCACCCAGAGAAGACAGATGCTCACAGCTCATACGATCTGGTTTGATGCTTCAGGATGGGAGTGCTTGAAGATGGCAAGTGCTCAAGGGCACAAAACTGGTGCGCTGCCTTTCTGCAACAGGGTCCACTTCAGTTCTTTGCATTGCAGATTTCTTGAAAATAACATGACCCTTATGTAAATGGCAGGTATATCTGTTTATTCTCTGTGGGCACAGAGTAAATCTAATTAAATCAGAAGGCTCCCAAAGTGCCATTAAGGCAAATTGGTGAAACATATTAAATTACACTCCCACCATTTTCCTGCGGTTTTGGCCTCTCTGTCTGAGGAACAGGAGTTTAGAGCAGATAAACTGATGGAAAGTTCCTCAGTCTCCAAGGAAAGATGGGAGAATGAGTGGTCTGTTCACATTTTCCCATAAGTATCACAGTAGCAGTCTGTGAGGGAAGGGTTTATTTTAGGAAGAGCTATTTTGAAAGCTAAAGTGTCACATCCTGGCTGGCTCTTTTCATGGTGTTACTATAATCATCCAGTTATGACAAGCTTAATGCAGAAAAAGCAACCTTTTTTTTCCCTTTCTTTTTTTAGGAAAAAAACAATGTAACTGGCATATTTTTGGACAAAGGCTGTCATTTTCTTCTTTTTTGGTGTTCCTTTTACTTTTCTCTGTCATCTAACCCTATTTATAAAGCACTAGACATTAGGTCTAGGAACTGCCTGCCCCTTTTGTAGAAGTCCATGCTGGCAGCACTTCATAGCCTTGAACACTTGGGAGAGTTTTCTGAGTCCAGCACAGCAAGCAGTTTGCTGACTTGCACAGGCTCTCCTGAGGTCCCCTGCTCTCACCCTTCTGTGGACAAAGGTAGGAAACCATGGATGATGAGAATTCACCATCTCCTCTACCTGAGTTAGAGCTCTTTGACATTAAACCAGTGCATCCAAAGATTGAAATCATTCCACAGGTACCTGTTGCCACATTAGGAGCAAGCCTACTCTTCTCAGAGTGATGCAACTTAGGTGGGCAGCTGTCTTGCAGACGAATCTGAACTAAGGAGCCAAGTCTCAGCCTAGCAGGCATGGGAGCTGGGGGACAACCAGGCTGGCTGGTCCTGCTGGTACCACACCCAGGAGCAGTCAGATCTTAGACCTCCCTCTGCTTCGCTCTGCAGGCTGGACTCCAGCTGAAGGCCACAGTAGTACAGAGCAGGACTGAAAGACTGGGTGCTTTCATAAGACAGAATTATTTTCACAGCTGGAGTTGCAGCACAGTAGCTCATTCTGACTTAAACTGCATTTTCTGTAGACCAGACAAACAAGACAAACACAGACTGCATCTTCCTTTGCACTTAAGTAGCTCCTGCTTTGAATTCAAAGGGCATAAGTAGGAAATTTATACACTTTCTAATTTCTTTGAGGGAAGATAACTCTTGGAAAACCAAGGAGACTGCTCTCAATTTTTGAGAAGCGGACACTTTTAAACAGTGAATGAGTGAATGTTGAAAAAGTCCTGCCTGTAGAGCTACATGCATTTAATATTCAGAAGACTCACAGGAGATGCTAAAGTGCCTTCAGCTCAGAAAATTAATAAAATATTATCTCATGAGTGAACTTCAAAAGCATTGGCAGTTCCATTAATTTCACTTCAGATAAGCAGCCAAAATATTGCAATATCCTGCTAACCTGATGTGAAACATCCAGCTTTCCTTGGACAGTAACATTAAGCTGGAAATGCGTGAACAATCTTTATTATTAAATATTTAGCCATTTCATCCGATCTGTTGTGCCTCCCTACGCCTGGATCCAGTAATTCCTGCTTCTAAAAGTGGATCTAGGCCGCAATACTCAGCAGGGCTTCAATGCAACATCAAGTGTTTGAAGATGCAGGATTTAAAGGTTGTATTTACCAACCCTTGCAGCTCTGTATTGAAGGGGTGACCTGTCCAGAGATCCCTCTTTCTGGGGCAGGAAGACTCTATTTGGCTGGTAGGTAAAATGGTCAAATCTGCAAGACGTAACAAGAGGACACTGTCTGAAGAGAGGGCATTTTAGAGAAATCCTAGACTTTGGTGGCTTTGTGCTCACCTCAACTCTCAGCAAACCAGCTGCTCCTGGCTACTTCAGGAGCAGTTTGGACAACCTTGTATCCAGGCTCTCAGTTATTCCTCTCCCCCCTCACAGTTTTGGGGTTTTTAATTCTATTTTCCTCAGTCTCCTCCTGCCATAACAAATTATTGGTTATGCTGGAATGTAAGCTATTGATACAGTCTGAACCTTTTAATTTTGAGCCATCAGGTGGCCCTGCCTTTCCTCCAAAGAAGGAGAAAGGAGGCCTCAGGCCAACATATGTCAACATGTAGGGTTCAACGGTTCACGCTTTACAGCACTGAAACCTGGCCATTGCTGAGGATGCAGGAAGGGGGCCTAACACTGAGATCCCAAATTAACCTGTTGCCTGTGGGAGCCAACATGTACTCAACTTTCCCTGTTACATCTCCCCGGCTGCAACAGCAACTCACCCAGTCAGAAATGGGACAGGCCATCTCAACAGCATGCCTATGTGAGACATCACCAGTGAATGACGTTTTGGCATCATGGCAGCGTAACCCAGGACTGAGAGATCCCATGGTCCTCACCTCCTCTTCATCACTTCCAGGTGCCCCTTCTCCAGGACCCCCAGCAAACATAAGGCATAGCTACCTATCTTCACTTTCTGCTAGAAGAAAAGACAACCTTAAGTAGTGGTTAACAGATAAATTCCCCTGTCCACGACTGGATATTGCTGGGAAACAGGACAGAGATCCATTTCTCAGCTACCAGTTCCATAAGAGGGAATTACACTCAGGAGTCAGCATCATCTCAGGGCCGTCTGGTTATCCACATGGCATCAGTTGTCTCTGTTAGCCCAGATATTCACTTCACCCCAGCCCAAACTGACACTTCTGTCAGTGTAGTCTACAGACAGAACAAAATTAAATCCCTGCAGCATTTGATTCTGGTCTCAGCCCTGCTGCCAGTCCCTCCACATGAGGAAAGGAGCCCAGGGGAAGCTTTATTAGTCTGTCGATGAACATAAAATGATAGTGCTTGCAGGACTGTCAATCCAGCACAAGTAATGAGTTAAATATATATATATATTTATATTTAATTGCCAATTCATCAGTAATTCCCGACAGATGGAATCCTTGCATTTCAGGTCAACTTGACATCGCCAGCGCTCAAAGGTCCAAGTGAGCATTGCCAAATTTAATGAGCTGCAGTAACAATGTCTCCACATTACTGGACTAATTACTGGCTTCTGAAAAGAAAAGAAAAAAGGAGAGGGGGAGGAAGAAAAAGAAAATCCTCTAAACAGATGAAACTTTAATTAACAGCATTTTGAGACATTACTTGTTATGGAGCAAATGCCACTTCAAAGTGAAAATAGCCTCTAGGTGGATAATAGATCTAATGAAAGGTACAGTAGTCAATTTAGTACTGACTTCCTTCATATATACAGCTTAAAACCTTCAGAATAACCAGACTTCATGGCAACAGCCAGCGCACGCCACTGCTCGTGGCACAAAGTCTCCACTCCCATGGAGCAGAAGGGTTTGGCATAGGGCAGCCTGGTGCAGGGGGATCTGGTCTACAGAAGCAAACTACAGCATGTGGAAACTTCAGCTGGTGGCCAGTGAAGCAAAGGCCTGGCACTTGAGTGGCTTACGTTGAATTTTCAATGCAAGATTTCTACATTAAAATAGAAATGTTTTCATTACAATTAGTGACTACAGTCTTGGACTTCCAGGTTGAAAATACATGTTTCATTGAAGCCAGTGGAAATGTTGCACATTACACTTGTGGAACTAATAATAGAATGTATCCTCAAATGAATGAGGCAAATGCAAGGCTAATTTCTTCAAATTAACTTTCAGCAGCTTTTGTTTCTCTCTCTCTCATACACACAAATGCACATTCATTCACTTATCTAAACAGGCAGGAAGAAAAAATAATTCTAGCCTTCAAACTAGTCAAAATATTTTTCCTGTGAACTGAGAAGGAAGAAAAGGAAGAGGTTTGTTGCTAATTCTATTTTCAAATACTAAACATTGCTTAGATCTGCCATGATGAGGGCCCATGTCAAATTGCCTAGTTCAGGCAACAGTAGGCTTCAAAAACATTTCCTTACCCTGTGGAGACTGTAATGGTTCTACTCATACCTTACTCACTTCACACACTGGTGTAACCACCTTTACAAATCCCACTGATGTGAACTGTGACCACACCAGCCCAGAGGAGGCTGGCAACTTCCTGCAATAAATTCCGGTGACTGGGGAAGTGCAAAGGAAGAGCTTGGCTGATGGAACAGTATTTGTGTGCATTTAGGTGCATTCCCCAGACAGGACCTAGAGAACAAAATTCAGCACTTACTGACATCCTGTGGGATCTTGCAGGATTCACCCAGCCAAGCACTGCCCTCCAGGCAGGAGGCTGGGATGATAAAACTTGGCATTGTCTGGCTGTGCAGAATGCATGCCTGCTGCAGACTGAGCCTGGATGTTGCTTGGAAGGTGGGAGTAGGGGGAGGCATCATATTTGTTTAGGCATAAGGACATATCTCAGTTTTCTCCTTGGTTTTCTTCTCACCCCTGTCCCAGTAGGCCCATTATTTCTCACTTCAGAATTAGCATTTTTGCCAACAGAACATAAAGGCAACAGCTAAGGAAAGCTGCAGCCTCTGCTCTTGAAGCATTTTCTGCCCGAATGACAGGACCTTAATTGAAGACTTTTGCTTTGGAACAGAACAGCAAGTGCTCTGTGCCAGTATATGGAAACACAGGGGACTCCTTAAATCTATGTTTCCCAGGATGCTGCCAAGGCACAAGCCTGGCAGGGTGGGGAATAGTGAGTTCCACATCTCCAGCCCCAGCACAGATGCAGATCCTGCTCTGCAGAGCTCTCCTGCACACCTTCAGTGTTGCTGCAGGTAGTACTGCTTAATTTGCCTTAGGTAGCTCTAGCCATGCATCACAGCTTCTTATCTTGTTCTTCTGCTTGCGTAGGTCTCTATCCTTTCAAAGCAGCACAGAGCAGATCAGCAAAGCCTCTGTGCTTTGGTAAAGACCCAAGACCACACCTACAACTGGTCTGGTCACAAACCAGGAATTTAATAGTTTAACATGGAGAGTTCACTTTATCATCACCTCTCCCACCTCCTTCCTTGTACTAAAACATTTTATAAAAAACAGAGGTAGTAGCTAAGAGGCTGATGGCTATGTTTAGCTGGAAAAGGATTTGAGATTTAGAGGGAAAACCCCTGGCTGCAAAGCACCAGGCTGATGCAATTCAAGGAAGAAATAGGCTTCTCCCTATCAGAAGAGGGATCCTGACAATGGTTTGTATGTGGCTGTTCAGTTACTGAGGATCACAGGACCCACAAACAAAGGTGTACATCAGCAGAATATACTGTAGACAGTGTGTCGCAGGGGTTGCCTTTTGATGGCTTTCACACTGCTGAGGTGCACTCAACTCATAGCCCTATAGTGGCTCTCACGGCCATCTCCCTGCATGAGCCTCCAAAATGATTATTGGATAGACACTAGTACAGTTCAGCTATGATTTTCCCCATAACAATCAAAAGATGGCAGCCATCACTTAGCCACATGTGACTTGGATCCTGTAGTCTTCCCAGGTCCAGCCCACTCTGCTCACCTAAGCCATTCCAACCTGGGTTTGGCTATGAGCTCCAGTTTTTCTTAGCCATCTGCCTCAGTGGCTTTTGTGAGGCTTCATGCCAGTACTCTCATGCACATAGGAGCTGGTTCCAGCCATTGCAGTCTTTTACAACACCCTCAACCTTACCTTTATCCATGATTTTTAGGACACCCTGGCCACCAGAGTGGAAGCCTATAAGGCGCCTGTGGGATCCAAGCAGCTGGCAGGTTTCCAGGCTTGTGGTTGCCCTTTTTTGTTACTGGAAATACCCTAATTAGTTTCTAATGCACTGCATTAACCTGACAGCCATCCACTTTATCCCACATCTGCTGGCTTCTTCAGGGTTTGCTTTTTTTAAACACCAGCTGCAGGCTGCAAACACTTTTCCCATCACAAGTGCTTCTTGCTCTGCTAATGGTTGCAGATAGTCTGTGAAGACACTGCATAAGTGGTGGGTTTGGCTGGAGAGCAGGACATGGGCTGGTATCTCCTACGGCTGCTCAACCAGGTATATTCACACCAGCAATTCCCTTTCCCTGTCCAAGAGGTGGGTGGAGGCAGGAGGCTCTGGATGGGGAGAGCTGTGAAGTGTTCTGAGGTCCCCCAAAACACCAACTCAGGACCTTTGCCCTTGAGTCACCTTCTCTATAAGGAGAGGAGGTCAAAACTCACCTGGGAGGAGCACCTAGCCAAGAAGGCAGATATGTGTCATTGCAGGCATAAGCACAGGCAATACTAAATAGCCAGGCAGAGTTTAAGCCCTAGGACAATTAAGAGTCCTGTACTATAGATACATCCTAACTTGCAACTTTCTTGTACTCCCTTCAGTTGCTGCACACAGACACAAACTTCCCACAGAACAAGTGACCAGCTTCCTCCTATTCCCACTCTTGATGCTTAAAACCTAAGCAATTTACAAACTACTCTCTCTCACCAAAGGATGAGAGAGAGATATCCCCAGTGAAAAGTATTTCTCCCAACCCTCTGGTATCCACGAGGCACAGCCCTGCAACCTGAGTGTGAGCTTTAGCAGCTGTCTGCAGAATGTCCCCCGGTTCCAGGTTCATGTTTCAAGCATCTCTTAGAGGCCACGAGTCTGAGGCACGTTTGATTCTTGCCTAGCTAGCTCTTACCCCTGACTTGCAGTGAAGAAGGCTGGGGAGAAAGGTGGCTCAAAAAGATGATGTTGACAAAGGAGGTGCCTGCACCTTGATTTACTTCCAGTCCTTGAAAGCCTGCTGTTGAATGTAAAAGAGGAATAAATAAATAAATAAATACCCCACAGTAATAAAAAGCAGCTAATGTATCCAATTTTTATGGCCAAAAATAAAGGCACTGGAAGGCAGGCTTTTTAATGGCTATCATTCCTCCTGTGTTATTTGAAGATCCCTTGTAAACGGGAATCCTGGGTCTGTTTTGCCATCTGTTCCCTCCACTCCTGCCTAGGAATCCTGAAAGGGTATTTATTGTATATGCAGGTTCAGTGAGGCCCACTTACTATAAACAAATACTGCATGAAATATGGTGGGGCCAGCTTTTTCTACAGTGCCTGTATTTATGAGGAAACAGTATAAAAACAAATATGTAATCTGGAAATAAACCTGTTACATGAATAAAAAGTCCTACGGAGCAAAACATAATGATTAGCAGAGCCATTCAGTGAAAGACCCTGTTAAGGGAACACATCTGCTGTCATCCACTTTGCATTAGTGCTTTTCCCCCCTGATAAAAATCCATCTAAAAGCAGCCATCAGAAAATCATGGGGGAGGGGAGGAGGGAGAAGCAGGAGATGATACAACCTAAAAGCTACAAGGCCAACCACAGCACTTTTTGCTGCTTCTTGAAATGCCTCTTGACTCCTGCGCCCTGCTGTCCACCAAATATAATCTATGTTATTTACAGCATGTACTAGGTACAGATTACAGTCACTCAGCTGAATGGAGACAAAAAAAGGAGGAGAAGAAGTAATTATAAAAATAAAAAGAAAGATCAGTAAAGCAGTTGAAGGCCAATAAAGGACTTGAAGTGCAACATGTTAGTGTACACATGCATAGAAAATCATATTTTGCTTTCTGTCAATCCACAGAGCCTGAACACGAGTTATATAGAAGAGCAGAGCAAGATAAATTGGCTATGGAAATGCAACTCAATCATGGCCTCTGATTGCCAGCTTCACTTGTGTGCAGTGTCACTACTCAGATGCAGGAAGTACTATTATAGCTACCTGCTCCTATTAACTCTGTATTTACAGACCTCAAGTAAAATCAAGACCTGCTCCACACCCACTCCACCCCACCCACACAGGCAGAGCCAGCTACACATGGGTGAATAATCACACTTGTTGTCACCCTCTCTCCCCACAATTTACATTTACTCCAAGATGTGCTGGGTATTTCCTATCTCAGTTTCTGCTTTCCACTGTGGGTTGCCTGACCCTCCCCATGGAACCAGTTATTAATACTCCAGTCTCTACCAACAACACAAAGAAAGTAGGTACAAGCTGATGCAACTCTGGAAAGTGCCATACCAAACACTGATGCAACCCCTCTGAGAGCTGCGATTACTCCCCCAGAGAATGTGGGACAAGGATGCCCTGCTTGCTTTCAGCTTGAGTCTTGCTTTCACCTTTGCCTGCCAGCACAAAAACTGACAAAACTCATGTCTTCCCAGTCTGCAGCTTTGAAAAGCTCTGGCTTTACCCTCCCACTAACTATTCCTGGGTAAAAGCATTACACAATGTGCTTTTCCTTTGTCACGCATGTGACTTCATGATCAAATTGAAGTGCATCGCCTTGGTCGTGTTTTTAGCATCGTTTCTGCTTCTTACCAATCAATCAAAGTAAAACAATAAAACCTTCACCTTTGTAGCAAGGAAGACAATGTCTGAGCTTCAGCTGGAGGACCGAGTAGTAGACGACAGGCCTATGTCTCCCTTTCCCCATCCAAAGCATGGAGTAAGGCATGATGTTGAATAATTTGCGTACTAATTGGCAAAACAGGCATAATAATTTGCTTGAACATGCACTATGATGCTGGTGTACTGTTTGCAAATTATTAACCAGCATAGACTTGCTGTCTTTGGTGTATGTGAGATGTATATAAAAGCTTAATGGATTTATATCACTACAGTTACTACTACTGCTCACTGGCACACTTTAGTATTTTTATTGCTTTTTCACAGCTGACATGATTCTGATGGTATGTAATTAAATATTTTACAAAGATAGGGTCTGATCTGACAACCCTTATGCACATGAATAATCTCATTATGTTCAATGCATCTACTCATGTACCAAAGCAGGAAAGACTGGGTTCCTATTGCTACAAAAGTAATTTTTTTTTTCCATTTCTCTATTCCCTTTTTGGGATTTTGATGGAATTCGTAATATTAACAATTTAAAAAAAAAAAAAAACCAAACAAAAAACAACTTATTCACGTTTATTTTGTGCACTGAAACCTTCACCTAGGATTTAAAGAAACTACAAGAACACAGTTGTGGCAGTTATGCTTGGCCAGGGATGGAAAGAAGTAAGAGTTTGTGTTTTGTCAAAGGCTGAAAGACATGCTGCTTTTCTGACAGTCTATATCTTAGTGTGGTTTCCTGAGACTGATTAAGGGCTTGAAGGAGAAATTTTTTCCAAGAATTCATGACTCACTTTAAAAAATGGTGTGTTATAGGCAAGAGAGGGATTGCCCAAATGCTTTTCTTTATATTACCTGCAAAACGTCACAGTCATATGCTTCCTTCAAACTGATACACACGCAAAATGCTCAAGCATTCCAGTCTTATAGGCTGTGGACATCCTGTTCCCCACTAACACAACACATCTACATGGGCATCTCCAGGAGGAGGTGAGCCTGGCCCAAATCTAGACTGGGAGTCGAAGATCTTCATTACAAAGCCTGGTTTGGGGTTGACCTGTTGTAAAATCAGCCTTTTAAGCTTTGATTCAGATCTGAGCCTACAGGCAGACCTGTCCCAGTTCACTCCATTGCTACTCACCCAGAATATCCCAAAACAGCTGGGCAGAAGGCACAAGCAGATCTTCTGATCTGAATTTTAGACTTGGATTAATTTAAGAGAGACATATTTAAACCACTGCAGCCATAACCAAAGCACAGGCAAAGAGAGAGGGCACCTGGGCCACTGTGAATCCCAGGAAAAGCACCAACCCTAAATAAAAACTTTCACTTAGCAATGCCTCTGTAGCAGAATGAAAGTATTTTTCTGGTTTTCCCCCCACAGGGAATGCAGGAAGGTTCTGAACACAGCCAGTGAGGCTTTCTGGTCATTTTACACACACTCCCTTATTATTTTACTACCTCTTGAACCTCTGAAAAAGCCCTTCTCTCATCTTTGGGCAAAAAGAGAACTAAATATGGGTTTATGGAAACAAACAGGCCTTTTAAATTAAAGCCTACTGAGTTATTAGCTTAGTATGAAAACCAAGATATTGCATAGTTGCACCTAATCTGCAACTGGGAAGCATTAAACCTGATCATAGGACTGCCCAAGCAGGAGGAGGACAGCCGTTTGGCTTTAGGGGAGCTCTGTCAGACTAATAAATTTGAGAGTCACTAAATCATAGGATCATAGAATGGTTAGGGTTGGAAAGGACTTGAAGATCATCTAGTTAATTGTAAGCCATGACATGAGGTGAAGCCTTTTCAGCACACAAAGTCCAGTACCCGACCAGGGATATAAAGCTCTCTCCTAGCCCTGTTTGCTCAGTGGGGGTCACATCACAGGCTAATCGCATTACCTTTCAGCTGCTGCACTTTCTGCAGCAATTTACTGTTGCACCACAAAGAGGTGTTTTGAAAACAAGTTCAACCTAAATCTAAACTGAGCTCGGGACAACAATCACAAATTTGTTTTGAGACCCAAAGTGAAAGGAAAAGGAACAAAAAAGTCACTTATAAATAATCTGATCCAGCAATCTTTACCTGCTAGCTGTACAGTAAGGGAGCACTACCCTGCACCAGCAGCTAAGCCCAGGAAGCGGATGCTTCTTTTGAGATCTACCAATGTAGCACAGCTGGGCTGTCATCCTGTCATCAAGTGTTTTTCCAGGATCTGTGTAGAAAGAGCCAAGTCTACCTTCTAGCTTGCCTGTCCTTATATTTTGGTCAGTATGGGCAAATAGGCTGTCAGATCTACACTTCCCCTCTGTTGAGGAATGGCTTGATGAGAAAGGGCATGGCTCTCTGGAGCAGTTGTACAAGCAGACCAAATGCTAGGCCGCACTAGGCCACGTTTGAAAATGCAAGTCATG